>VZUI01093837.1:0-13573 GCA_013401135.1 Cettia cetti
GGTGTATCCTTTGAAGGCCTTTCTAACAAATACCTACTTTATTCCTTTAACACTGTCTAGCCTCTGTTCCAGGTAGCCTCTTTAGTCATCAATGGGATGAAAGAAAAAATTGAAAATATGATCCTAAAGGATCATATTTTTTAACCAGCCTCCCTGGCCCATTAGCACTGATGAGGCTACAGTAAGTCCTGTGTTCAATTCTGGGCTCCTCACTACACCAAAGAAATTGAGGGGCTGGAGCAAGCCCAGAGAAGGGCAGAGAAGCTGGGGAAGGGTCTGGGGCAGAAGTCTGATGAGGAGCATCTGAGGGAGCTGGGGGTGTTTAGCCTGGAGAAAGGAGGCTCAAGGTAGAGCTCATCACTCTCTACAACCGCCTGGAGGGAGCTAGTGTAGCCAGGTGGGGGCTGGTCTCTGTTAACAAACCAGCATCAAAGCTGTATCAAAGCCTTGATTTGTTGCTGCAGATTCTTTATTTGAAGAAATTTCTCATAGTCTTATTACTGTGGCTAAGAAAATGAGAAGCAGTCTTTCTGAGAGCCTTTGTCAGGTTTCATGCTCATCACAAGCCAGCTGGTGCTTAAAATTAATTACAATTGGTTACCTTAGTAACACTAAATCATGCTTGAAAGTTTCAATATTGTTTTTCCTTATAGGTTTCCACAGCAATTTAAGTTGCACTGGTAAAAGATTGAGGAACAAAGTTCAGCAGAAAAAGCAATCTAAGCTGACCCCATCACTGAACCAGCACCCCTTTCTCTCTCCACCTTTCATAAATACATTTATAGCTTGTTGCATTCTGTTTTAAAACATCTGATCTTTGAGCATCTACCCTTAAAAGGCTGTTCATAAAATACCTACTGTTCCCATCAGATACCTACTGCTCAAGCCATAGATTCTTAGATCTCTGCTAAATTGATATTGATTTATGTTCAATTAAAAGCATAAGGTAACTGGGCTGAAAGCAGAGACTGAGAAGCTTTGTTTTGTTGTTTTTAAATAGAGAAGAATAAAGCTTCTTTTGTATACATAAGGCCATTCTCAGCAGTCCAAATCTGCCCTATACTTAGGATCAAGAAGTGTCAAAAAACATTGTCTGACTCAGCTGCCTAGGCTTGAAAATGAAATTTCATTTTACTGGTAAAATGGGCTTTGCAGTGTACAGATTTTGCTGTGGGGTGAGGGGTGGAAGGTTATAAATTAGGTGCCTAAATGCTTGGGTATATTTTGATAACCCATTCTTTTCCATCTTAGGTTAAAAAGGTTTTAAAGCTAAAGATTTTGCAATGCAATTGGCAAATTTGTAGCTTTGTTTTCTACTTGCTACAGAACTAGTTTGAGATTTTCTTCTTTAGCTCTGCATAGTATAAAACACTAACAGCTAAGAGTTCTGAACAAATCTTCATATTACTGCAAACTGATGACTTAAGTCAATCAAGTGTCTATCTCCCAGCAAAACATGAGCTGATAGAGTCATACCCCTCACCCGAATTTCAACCTCTCCACCATGACATTTGCCTACTTCTCTGAAGTACAAGGAAAACGTAAGCTTTTTGGGGTAAAGAACTACTTTTCTTTCCTTCTACTGCCAAGGCAATCCTAAAATCCACACTCCGCAATAGGTTTTTCACAGTTACTTCTCACTCGACAGCTTTTGTCACAAGAGCTCAGGGATGAGAAATTGCACTAGATTAACATAACCCCTCTCTCTCTCTCCTTACAGGTCTGCAGGACAAAACTGGAAAACAAAGCTCAGGGTTTGAACAAGTCATGAGTCTTGAGAGCTCAGATACATGGTAGGAGAGCACATAGCTAAGGCTCAAAGAAAGAAGAAAGTCAGTGGCTAACATATCAATAACCAATTTTTCAATTCTCACTTCTCAGTCTCCTGGTCAGCACCTTTTCAACACTGCTACCTGCTAAAACATTCATGATGAGATGCCCACTGTCTCCTCTCCCTGCCCACGTGCCAGTCACCCATGCTGGATGCCTGGAGTGGGGGCCACCACGTTTGTGTGCTGGTGAGAGCACCGAGCAGAGCTCACACACTCAGAAGAGCAGAGCTTCTCCTCCAGATCCTCTGGATGGCCTAACTCAGACCTACACACACATCTCATAGACCATAAAGCAAATACCCAAGGCAGACAATCCCCTGCTAATGCGACCCAATACAGGCAGCGTATGCATTGTCCCCCAGAAAATTGTGAGAGCATTTCACTGAGTTTCCTTCTTTTTGTAGAACCTGGAGTGAGGCTTTAAAGAGTAAATTGACAACTGCTGAGCTGAAGAATACAGTGACCTCCCTTGGTAAAAATACCAGTATATCAATTGGTGCAAAATAACGTCTATTCAGAAGGTGAAGAATGCGGTGCAATTAACCTCACTTTGCACTCGAGGCATGTGTACAAGCAGATCAAAGCAAGCCAAAGGCATTTCTTGAAAAGCACTATTTAAAACATATCCCCTCTTTCAAAACGACAAATAAAATGTGCTCTTTTCACTTTTTCAGATGCACAGAGAATTAGCAGCACAGAGACACAGGGGTCCTTACTGGTCTAGAGCAGCACATGAAGCACATTAAAATTCCTCTTTCTTTTCATACATTATATAGATGTTTTTTTCTTAATAGAAATTGTTTTGCAACTAATATAACAGGTGAAACCAGAATGCTTGACTATGAGAAGCTATGCACTGAAGTGAAAGTGTAGAGTAGCTGAGCACTGACCTCTCCCTGCTCCTGGTGCTGCTCTCAGTGGAACAGGCGTAGAGAAAGAAATAAGTAGGCTGATCAGCGCAAGATTGTAAGAACAAACCTGAGATGCACAGGGATAGAAAGTCCTCTATTGTCCAGCAGGAGGAGGAAGAGGGGAAGAAAAGCATGCAATTAAAATAATACATTCCTCCTGAACAGAGACAAAACCACAGGAGTACCCAGCAGGTGAATTTAGGTGCCCCTTTTCTTGAAGTGATCTGCTGATAGAGCAGCCTGCTACTGCTTCATTAACTCTGCAGATCTGGGGCTGAGATGTACAGCACTGCATTGCCCCTTGTATGTTACTCCATTCCAGTGTAATCCCTTGTTACAATTAATACTAGTTAAGAACTCATCAACAAGAGTAAAGATTGAAGAACTGAGTCACTGGAATTCACATATTACGATACTGCAGGTTTCAAAGATTGAAAAAAATCTGTCAGATCTTGTGGAGCTTGTTAATTAAGTTAAAATCCAGGCCTTTACCTAAAATTTTTCTAAAGCCTACCTTTCCTCATCTCATATTGTCCCCACACATCTTTTCTTGGCTAAGCACACTGTCAAGAGGAATGCATAGTTTTACCTGTGCCACTGCAGTGCTTACAAATAAAAGTAAATAAACAATGTTTAAAAGCTGGTCCATTTTTCATATAGCTCTTATACAAAATAGAATCCATCAGCTACATGGCTATTTCAGCCAGAGAGCACTTTATAGGAGAAACCACCAATCAAGCTGAAATTTCTGCTAAGGGGGAAGATATCTCAAAAAATTTGTCCCTGCTAATGAACTTCAAAATGCAGCTTGGACTCAGATTTTCTGTGTGACAGGCTAATATAGCACCTCACTGGCCTACCTGGTTCTTTTTTTTTGTTCTTAATCTTATGCTGCATGTATGGGTATCTGCCCTCTGTGTGCACTGTTCATCAGATAACAGTAGGTTGCTATAGTGATTGCTTAAAAATGAGTAAAAAGTGAAAGCTGAATTGTGGAGAACCCTGAGGCTAAAAGATGGATAAATTACCAATCCTGAAAATGAAACTTAAGTATCATTTTTCCTGAATTCTGACAGAACTGTTTGTAAAGGAATATATTCTCCTTTATGAAATAAAAGCTTTTGTTTTTCTTCTATTAAATATTCCTGATTGGTACATGTGTTGAAGTGACATTATAAAAAAACATGGGGTAAAGCAAAGCAGTGAAAAAACTCCGTATATTAATTTAGTACTTAAGCAAGATTTTTTGTTTCAGGATCAAATGCAGTTAAATTATCTTTATGTAACACAAACGATATGAATCACAGGGAAGTTAAATAAGATGCCTAGGGCTAAAAGGGTCTTTACTCCCTGAAACCTGAACTCAATCATCCTACATTCAATCATTTCAGGTAAAGATTTATATGTTAAAGTCCTTAGCAAAAATGTGGATGTACAAAGACTCACACACTTCCTTAGATAATGAATGTTTGTACACTCAGAGTGTATAGAGAGAAAAAAAAATTAGAACCAAGTATCTAATCAAAGTAAGCCTTTGAGCCTTACAGTCCTTTAGCTTAAAGCCTAAACTGCCACACTTTCCTTCAGTGAAGCCGAAGGACCCAACCTGCACTGGAGTCTGTGTGTACACACCACCTACACAGCACTCCTTCCTCTGCCAAGCCCTTTGCCCCACCACAGCCCAGGAGAAAGGCAAGAGCCTCTCCCTGACAGACCCTTTAGGAAGAATTGAGAGTCCCACAGAATTCAAAACAGATCAGTAAAACCTCAGAACAGCAAGCCTCTACTCAACAAAAGAGGGGATAGAGACAAGTTGGGACATTGGGACACCAAGTCACTGACATAAAAGGCAGCATTAGCATCCCCTCAGGGACCCCTGTGGCTTTAAAGTTTCCAAGAGTTAAAACAATCACTTGAAAGCTGACTCAAACTAGCTGGCTTGCTGCAAGTGCAATAATTAAGGTTCTAGTAAAATCAAGCACAGAGACAGATATCAGGAGTAGCACCTATTTATAATATTTTTATTATCATTGTAGTCAAACATTCGCTATTCTCTGAACTTTCAGAGACAGAGCTATCTCTATGATCAGGTTGGTGAATTATTTCAGTAATACAGGCATATTTGAAGGTAGTTCCATAGGCAAATACAGGAAACTAATGCCCAACTAAACCTTTATTACTGATCTCCTTTCTGTTCAGTTCCATATACCAAGGGATTTAGCTGCATGTCACTAACACCTTCCTCAGTAACGTTCATTGCTCTAATTTTTTTGGATTTAATCATCACGCTAAGATTCTTTTTGCTTTAGAACTTCATCCACTGGGATATATCAGTTCTGGAAGAAAGTGATAAACACTTCAGCATCTGAAATTCATACAAAAACACTTAAATTGTGTACTTGGAAACTACTGGGATCTTTTGGTATTATTATTGGCAAGAAATTTAGGGAGAATTCCTGCTTTTTGGGAGATGGGAAATTTGCAGTAGTTTTCACTTCATCCTTCTGTTTTCTTAATTAATGGTGGGTAGGCTGTCTCTCAAGATAGAGAGCCTTTGTCCTTGACTGAAAGAACCAGTTTTAAGATGATGCATAAAGTACCTGATAAATAGCCATCACCTCCCTGCTCTGTAAGGCTAAACAGCACTGATTTAACCAGGGCATTCATACCAAATTATGCTCTTAGGGAGAATATTCAAATACAAGCACTTTCTCAGTTACTGAGAAAAGCCATTGAATTCTCTCCTTTAGATCACACAGGAAACCGCACACTGGGAAATAAAAATTTTAATGAAATGAAGGAAACTAATCTGAAAAGTATTTAGGTAACGTTTATGGTAAATGGCACAATTTATTGTCACTGTCTCATTAGTTAATTAAAAACCCTTAAAAATAAAAGTGACCATTTAAGTTTACCACTTTATCTGAGTGAAAAGAAAGTCTCTTCATTCTGTGAAGGTTTGTAAAGTCAGAAACAGGGCAGGTGGGAAGGCAAAAGGAAGAAAAGAAATTATTTCGTAACAAGCAGGAGACACTGAAATCCAAGACAAAAACTGCTACAGTTTAAGTAGACACCTTGAGGTACCTTGTGTAATTTTTGGAGAGATATAAGTTTAGAAGCATGTATGACAGCCACAGAGTTCCCTTCCTATAATGGAATTAACTAAGGGTATTTAAAATGTAATATCTTAATCTAAAACTGAATAAAAACCGTAGTTTCTCTTAAGGGTATTTACACATTTGAGATAAAGTGATTACACAATGGAAATTCTAAAAGCAATTACTTCCCATACATCTATATTCCAGCCCAGAGATTGAGTACCTGTTGGTTGCCTTTCCTACAGAGAATTACTTGAAAGTTTTTGCATTCTCTCCTAGGGCTGAAATACAATAGGAATCCACAGAGAACATCAATTTTCTTTGCTTTTCTAAGGTTTACGACTTCCCTGTAGTATTTATCAAGAAATATACAACTCCCTATAGTTAGAGCTGTGCAAGCTAACAGTAGGAATTCTTGGTGTTGATGGAGCTATTGATCATCCAAACATTAAAATTATGTCTCCTGTAGTAAACGCCAATAAAACAGAGGTACATTAATCAGGAAATCAATAGGCTTGTCAATAGAAGGGCCAACTTTGACAATGTAATGCAGCAGGCAGACTGACTGGATGGTGGACCAAAACACAAATAACCCAGGCAGTGACCTTTTTGTTTGACTTCTGGCTGTGTCCAGGCACTGTAGGAGTAACTGGAATGCACAGAATGAAAGGAGAGGTAAGGAGTTAGCTGTTTAAATTGTTCCATAGGAACAAAACTCATTGCTACAGTGACCTTTAGTTGTTCACTTGAAAAAAGAAAAAGCAGGGGGAGGAAAAAACCATAACACTACAACAACACAAACTGAAGGAAAATACCACCCCCACCTGAAAGCAAAAAGAAAAACAAAAACCCAACACCCAAACTCCAAACTTCTAGGTCATGTTTTCAATTTCACTGTTAACACCTCCTTCATATGGGTTAACTGAAATTGCATATTCTAATCCCTGACCTTAGGAGATGGTACAGCTTAACTGAGCCCTGCACTCTGAATAAATATTTCTAATGTTCTCAGCCTCAGCACTGTGCTGTAAGATATGTTGGGAGAACTTAGCTTGTTTCTTTCCATTTGCTGAAGGACAAAAATTTACTGAACAAATACCTGAAAGTTTATACGTGAAAACCAGAATTGTATACAAGTTAATAGGGAAAGTTATTCTTCCGAGTTAAATATTTCACCAAGTATTTGATGAAAAACATGCATTAGACAATAGAAAAGCAGGCAGCAAACAGCAGCTTATTACAGAAAAACTTCTGTTATTTGAGCTATCTACATGCAAATGCAACTTTGTATAATAAAATAAATGGATTTCACAAAGAGGGCAGTCATAGAAGATTCCTGACATTCTGTAACTCCCTTCTCACTTGTATGTCTGGACCAATATATTCCAAAGCAATACATTTTTCAAACATGCATCACTACTCCTGATGTCCAAAATTAATCATTGTTGCATCCAGGCAGGATATTTTCAGCCATATGAAACTGACTGCAAAAACAAAGATTACAAAAATAACCCTCCCCATCATAATCTTGAGTGCTCTCTAAAGCACTCATAACAAGCTGTCCTTGTTATGTTTTACTTTCCCAATACAATATGGGAAGAAAACCTGGTCTGAATCCAGGTAGGAGTATCTAAATCAGAATTTCCCACAATGCAGATCAAGCTTTTAATTAGTTTATTCTAAACATTCCACGGTGGGCTAAAATCAATTCTCAATTTTACAAATTCCATATACAGAATTGTTGTAGACTGGCCATTGCAGACCTGGCCACTTCATCTTGCATTACTGCTGAATATATTGATTAAACAAAGACCAGAAGCTGACAGGAACTAAAGAGCTGGTGTTGGAGTATGGATGATTCTGTCCATCCAATTTCAGATCAATTACTAAGCTTCTGTCAGTGAAGTATTTGTTTTGAGGAGGAATAAGGAAAAAAGGAGATCTCCTCACTGACTTGCTAAATAGTATTGAATATACCAATCAGGCAAATTTATAAGACAGCAAATGAGCTCCATGTGCTACCTAGTGCATTAGGTGTATCTGAAAACAAAGGGAAAATAAATTTTGCAAAAAGATTTTTAGCTATCCAATACAAGAGCAATATCTATTAGAAAAGCAGCCCATATGTGTATACACAGAGTTAAATAGGTTACTGGTATAGTGTCCAATACAATGCAGCAGCACTCATAATTATGTCAATATCATATGAGTCAGACTCAAATGTAATCTCTCCCCTTTAAGGGGAAAAAAGGGAAAGAAAAAAATCCCAACGAAAGAAAAAACATCGACTCTCATAAAGAAGCAGGTTTCATCTTGAACCTATAAATTACTATGCACTACACTGAATAAATTAGCTAAAAAATAAAACTCAGTGGATTCACTTAAAGATTCTTTCTGTGTGCATGTTGAAATAAAACCTGATTTTGTGATACTATCTAAAGTACATAGCAATAGTGCAACATACAGTTAATCATACATGCTAATAAATTATAAATGGGGGCAAATTTTAGATTCTCAAAATGATAGTGCAACACACCCCCAAATTCTATTCCTAAACTAAGTTCTGAAAGTGATTTTATTTTCTCTTTTTCTCAAATCAGAAATATCTTTTTGCCTCTTACAGCTCTCATTTTCTCTTTTCCTGTGTTCCTTTTCTCTATTTGTGCTAAACATTAACAAAGTTGTAGTTGGTAAAAGCCCAGACAACTACTTTTAGGGTAATTTTGTTTGATTGTTTGTAAGTTCATAAAAACATCCTTAAGAATCAGAAATCCATTGCTTGCATCTTATGCTGTTCCACATTTTTTTGAGGGAACTCTGGAGAGAATTCAATGTCACTCAAATAATAGCTCCAAAGTCAATGCTTAATTCAGCAACAAAGTATGACTTTGTAAAAAAAGAGTTTGGGATATTTGCTTCTTCAGGTGCAAACAGACTTCATCACAATGGAGACTGACCCTGTAGCCTGATCTGATTTATCAAGAATGCTGATGATTGCTCAAGTGCTGCTGGAATACAAAATCATTCCATGCCACTAGAAATAGGTCTTTTAACAAAGATTAATGTTGACCATTGTAATAACTTTTCTCTACTTTTATTTACTTTTCTAACCATGCTGGGGTGTGGGACTGTGAAGCCATGCAGTTTTTTGTCTCTCCAGTACTTTCTTACTAGATATTTTCTTATTAGACAGGCTTTTCCACTTTTTTTTGGTCACCTCCCTTCCTTTTTAGGTGTATTTCCACTTACATCTGGAACATGTTAATTTTTGTTGAAGATATTTAGGGAGCAGCAGTCACTTCACAATTCAGGTGCTATAAATTTATTTTTATTCTTACCACATTATTTCCTTCTCACACGTGTGTATGACCCAGTTATAGTGCAGAATATGTATTTCATAGCTGAAAATAGCCCGGGTTTTGGAAGCCAGGTTAGATAGACAATGAGAACAAGAGTTTATAAAGTTTTTTTCCCATAACAGGTAATTATAATTATATTATCACTCACATCTCACCACAGAAACATTCCAATAACACACTCCACTTCAGCAACTCCACAACAGGAATAGAACCAGTTGACCCCTCTGCTCAGCACTGGACAGGCTTTAGCTGTCTGAACTACTTCATCTTTTTCTGCTCCCTCCAATTAAAAAAGACTAGATAGAGGGTCCAAAGGAGGGTCACAAAGTTTCCCAAAGGCCTGAGAAACCTGCACTTTGAGGACACAGATAATTTCATCCTGGAGAATAGAAGGCTTAAGTAGGAACAACATCACAGTTTCCCAGTGCCTAAAGGGCAGCTACAGTATGAAAGGAAGGTCTCTCCTCACAGGGAGCCACATGGAGAGAACAAGGGACAATCTGTACAAGTTGCACCACAAGACATTTCACCTTGATATAAGAAAATTGAGAGCAACCAGTGATTGGAACAACCTTCCCAGGCACATGGCAGAACCCCCATCACTGGACGTTTTCAAGATAGAACTGGACTGACATTAATGTCACCTAGGCCCCTTTTCCACAAAATGTTGCACCAGGTGATCTTTTTACGGTGTGTCCAAACCTGGGCTACTCTATGATTCTCTGCTCAGAGCTTCAGCATGTCTGGGGTTGTGGGTTCAGGAGACTTTAAGATCCTTTGGCTTGAAATAAAAGTTAAAATGCAGCTTATTTTTCAGTGTCTGTCATAGAATCTCTACAGATTCTACCTGCATTTTAAAGTCATCTTTACTGCCCATCACAGGAGACACCATATGTGTGTCCATAGTACCCAGAATGGGCACATGAGCTTAAGAAAAACTCAGCTCTTGAACGTGGCTGTCTAAGCTGCACCTCTCTGCACAGGAGCAGCACAGAACAGAAGAGAGCACTTCGAGTTGAACAAACCACAATGATACCTTATTCTTGAAATAATCACCTCACTTATCTGAACACTTACCACAGTTAATTACCTATTAGGAGCTACATATAAAACTGCAAGGTATGTCTTAGTAAACAAAAACAATGTATAATGACACATCATAAAAACAGCAGACTGTTCAGAATTTCAATAAATTTGAGGTTAAAGAAAAGCAACAATTACATGCTCCCAGTGTAATTGCAAGGTTAATGAAGTTTGCTAAGAATACTGATCAAATCATATGGAAACATTTGCATCAGATAGTAGAAAATGAATCTGAGAAAATGGATAAAGGAGCTAAGTTTTCTGGGTCCAAAAAATGAAAATACTTTTGGAAGTAAGGGGCAGAGATATCTGTCTTACAGGAAGGTGTCAAGATGACCTCCACTTTAGAGGAAAGGTTCAAGAAAGAACATCTAGCCAAAAAAGAAAGGCACGTAGTTTGAAGTTCAATTTCAATTTTCATTCTGTGCTCAGAGAGTAAATAAACAAGAGTAAGAGGACAAAGAATTTCATACCAGAGCAGGAAAATAAAAATTTCCTTCTTGTCCCAATTATTAAATTTCCTTCTTTCATCCCATAGGATTCAAATAAATTTAAAAAAAAACACCCAAAAAACAACAACAACAACAAAATCTAGGAAATTATTTTAATGATCATGTATATTAGTTGACATATATTACTGAAATTGGATTGTGATGTACCCATAAAAATGTGTTTTCATATAAAATAAGTTAATATAAAATATTTTATCCTTTTGATGTTTTATCCTTTGAGCATTTGCACAGAATAAGAGAAAATAAACATTGCTATTTGTAGCTATGCTTCCTTCACAGGAGTATCACGTGTATTTGCTCAAAAAACAGAGTCTTTGAAAATCAGAACTGTAAGTAAGTAGCATTTTTTCCACATTCAAATTTTAAGTTACTTGTAAATCTTATACAGGTGCTTTTGTTTGGTTTTTTAGTTTGGTGGGGTTGGGGTTTTTTTGCATCCACAGTATTCTGTGTAGCTAGAAAGCCCAGGAAAATGAACTTCCAGCTGTTTGTGACCTCTCATCCAGAAATGCACCTATTTCAGTGCTAACAGCTGCAAAGAAGTAGTGATCTTTACAAACTCGTTTACAAAGTGTCCAAAGAGAAATAGGAAAGAAGATTCAACATCTGGTTTTGTGCAAGACTCCTTTTTCTTCCTGCGTCTTCATTCTTGAAAGCTTCTGGAGGAACTCACAAACCCCTTCTGAAAATTAAGCATTTTGTCATATGACACTCTTGCTGACAGGTAGATGTAGGAATTACCTGCAGAGCACCAAAAGCCTGCAGAATAAAATCTTGAGTGCTAAAACTGTTCTTTTTATTTACTTCTTCAAACTACCTTAATAATTGAGCATCTGTCAACTGCAGTTACTGTTCCCATCCTGCTGTTTACCATGGAAAGATTTAGGGCAGTAGATTATAAATTCTGGGGGCTTTTTTTGTGCTGATTGAATTACCTTACAAAAGAGGGTTTGTTTGGTGGTGGTTTTGTGGGAAGTTTAGGAATTAGGCAGAAATGTAACTTTCTAGTATCTCACAGTGCTTACATGAAAACACATCCTGAATTGGAAAAACATTATGAAAATGTATCAGCATATTATCCCTATTTTCGACTGCATTAGAGGACAGAGAAGCATTTCTAGGAAGTGATTAATTTAGAGGTTGATTTAAAACTTACAGATATTAGTACACACAAAGCTTAACTGAGACAGGAGTCTTGCTGCCCTTGACACTATAGAAATACATAAAAGAGACCAGTAGGTTGGGAAAAATTACCTTCAACCTTCATTTTATACACATAAAGTAAAGGAAACATCAGGGGGCAGCAAAGGCCTCTAGGCAGGTAGAGAAGTAGACTAGGCAGGGCATTTTCTCTACAGAAGGGTCTGAGAAATGAGGAGGAAGAAAAAGGGTTTTATTTGTTTCTTCTGATTCCCCCTTAACCTCTCGGCTGTTTCCACATACTAGATCCCTACTTGCTATGTAGCAGCTGTAAGCCTGAAAAGAGGAATGATGCTATTTGGTCCAGTCCTAATGTATTTTTGTACCCTAAAGAATTTAATTCCCAGATTAGCACAGCTGAGTTCCAAACAAGTTACCTCACTGTGAGATCAGTCAGGTCAGTACTGAGTCAGGCTGCATTTTCAACTATTAGAATGCTGTAATCAAGAAAGGAAGAGAATTCATTAATAGCAGGAAAATGAATGGTACCAATCCTACACTGTCTGCAGCCAGAGCACATCTTGGGAACTGTGACAAAGCTTGTGGTTTCCAATTACAGTGTCTCAGGGGGAGTCATATTCCCTCTTAGCAGAAGTTATATTTCAGAAGCTTTTGTTTATTATTCTTCTTTATCTGATTCAGATTCTTATGACCAAGAAGTTTGTGGTATTTAAAAAATATAAACCTCTCCATATTAATTAAAGGTCTAATAGTAAGTACAACATCCTCATCTGATCTGTTCATTTGACTACAGCAAAACCAACACACCACACAGCACATGCAAACAATGTGCACTCACAACTTAAACTGACCCAGTTAAATGGATTACACATGAGGGATAATAGTGGTAGAAGCTCATGATGACATTACAGATCAGGAAATTCTTCATGATGGTCTGGTGAAAATAACTGGATGGGTTTTCTTAGTTATTTTAGCACACATGGCTACTAATGGATTTTTTATGCACTTCTGGTCAAATCCTGTTCAAGTATGTCAGCTATTCTCCAAAAGGCTATCAAAAATAGTATTACAGAGGGAAAATTGATTGTAAGGGAAGGTGAAGTGATTAATCTGCTGTCATACAGCACTGGAGGCTCTGCAGCACAGAAGTTAGATTTGTTTGAGAAAATATCTGGCATTTATAATAGATCTGATGAGATTACTTAGACAAAAAATCTCATCAACATGAAAAATGCTTTCTAGAGTTATCTTGATGCAAGCACTTTGGAGCTACAACCAACTTTACCAAACTGGCTTGTGGTACATAACAGATAAGAGCAGAGATCCCCATCTTAAAACCTCTTCATAATCAGAACTATTTTATCTTCGTGAAATACTGGTTGAAGGCAAGTGCAAGGCACATGCATGATATTTGCAGTTGTAGCAGCTGCCCTGGATCCTTAAACTTTCATAAACTTAAATATCTTAAACAGAAAAGAGAGAAAGCTAAGAACAGAACATGTTATACTCTCATGATGGAAGAGAATGTAACAACATATAAGCCAATATCTGCTCTCTCTTTTGTGTTTTATTAAAAAAAAAAAAAAAAAAACAAAAAAAAAACAAAAAAAAAACCCC
>VZUI01093837.1:13584-169215 GCA_013401135.1 Cettia cetti
GTGTTTTATTAAAAAAAAAAAAAAAAAAACAAAAAAAAAACAAAAAAAAACCCCCACAACAGATATTGGCTCATATGGAAGCTGTGGAGGACAGAATAGAGTCAATTTCATCTCCTGAAAACAGGCACACTCGGGCTGATTAGAGACCAAAGCAGTTATCTGCAAATGACTCCCTGGATTTATGCTGAATTTTTCCTCATCACTATTCGGCACCATATCTGTAGCCGGAGAGGAAAACAAAAACAAAAGTGGGGGATAGAAAAACAGAAAAGAGAACAGAAAAAAGAAAAAAGGTGTCACTTCTTTCCAACATGGATATATTCCCACCAAACTTTTCTTCAAAACAATTGAGTTTATTTTGCAGAGGAATTATCTGAAATAAAGCTGCTGAAAAATAAGTCTAAAGAGGGGTTATTTAGTTAAAAGTTTGAAAATAAACCAGTTGATTTTAGACCTTGTGTTTATTTTCATTTATGCAAAAAGAACACTCTTTAGGCACATCATAATGATATAATCATCATGTAAGATTTTCTTTATAGTAAAAGTGATCACATTCCTCTTACAATGCCTATATTCAGTTCTGCAATGTTTAAATGTAAATATTTTCTTTTAAAAATAAATGGTTCAACTACAAGATTTCCTCTCACATCATATTGTGCAGACAGTTGAGCACATGAAAAAGATAAGATTTTTTCCTAAATTTGACAGACTAAATCAATACATTTTACTATAATTTCTACAATAACTTGATTTCAACAAAGCTCCCCACAAATCCAGTTATCAATGGAAAACCTAATCATCTGAGCATCTGATGGTGATCCAAGTATCAAATTAGCAACATTGTCATAGATTTGGATTACTGTTATTGTTGCCAACAATTTCATAACTTCATTTTAAAGGGCAATTACTCCACAGCTGTTGATTGATACTCAACTAACAATCTTTGTGCAGTTTAAATACTGTTACACCTGTTCCCAATTGAATTATTAATGGCAATTGTCTATTGCAGTTATCTTTTCAGTTGCTTCAGTACATCTGAAGAACACAACTGCATGCAATGTCTGTCTTTTTAACTTTTATGCCTCATCTTTTGAATTCTTCTAAACTGTGTTGCTTTAAATATAGAGACTTCAGAGATTTAAAGAAAAATATCTTCTTGCTTGAATCTACTCCTTATCCTTCTACTAGCACATATTTTCTCCATACCTGACAGGTTCTTCTTATTCAGAAACTGGTTATTAGTAGCAGATGGCCCTACAGGAAACAAATCGTACAAAGACCATCTAATTTCTGTTCCAATACATGCCACTGAGCTACCCACCAGGACAGACTGGACAGAACACATGGGTTTATTTAAACTACTAACATCGCATTCGTGTTGGAGAACTAGTTCAGACTAGAATGGACTCAGAGAGTAATGGGGAGGAACCAAATGCTCCCTTTGTTCCTCTCCCAGCTTACCACTCTTAGTATAATTATCCAGTAAAAGGTATTTGGCATTTCTCTTCTGAGCCCGCATCTCCCACTGTCAGAAAAGACAGGCAGGCAGTGATCAGAGCTGCAAGGTCTGCTACTCTGGATTGCCACGGCCATGGCTTACTGCTGCTTGTTGGTTACTTTTCAGATGCCAATAACCATTTCCTTGAAGACCCAGAAAACATTGCATAAATGGTGACATTTTCATTAAGTTGCAAACAAATATCTTATCGACCCCAGCAATATTAAAAAAAAAAACAAAAACCCAAACTTCAGTAGAAAAATGTTTTGAATGGATTGAGAAGATTTTGCCACAGAAAATGCAGTGCCTCAATAACAGGAGACACTGAAGCAGGAACCCCTTAGCAGTTCTTTTTGGTTTAAAATCTACAGAAATATATTAAACAGCTATGACATTTGTGATACATTTCACTGAGATCACCGCTTTGGTACAAAATTATTTTGCTTGTGTTTTATATTCTTAAATATTTCAGATGTTTAAACATTGTCAAAGCCATAATCTCTGCGCTTCTTTTTAACTTAATGAATTGAAGTTGCTCTGTAACTTTGAATAACGGTAGAACAAATAATTACATATATTTCAAGAGATTCAAATCATTACTTAAGTTTTAGGTAGCATTCAAGCATGTTACCTAATCAAGCCTGTAGGTACTACTAATTTTTTGAAACAAATACCATTGTAGCTACCCCTTCTTTACCTAAATAAGTTAATTAGGACATTCTTGTTATCTCCATAAATGAAAGTGGATTTGTCAATCTCTGTTAGTTGAGTAAAATCCCTATAATCTTGTGACTTTGTCTCTTAATGGCTAGGTGTATTTTAAGCCTCCAGAGCAGCCAAGTTAATTCCTCTGTATAATAGTCACTGTTGTAAAATTTGACTTTTATGGCATACCAATTCTCAGAACCAATTAGCACACTTTATTACCCCATTTGGAACCATTCCAAGTTTACAACCACATCGCTATACTTCATTACTACTTTATTTAAACAGTCTGACTTAGACCCTTGCTACTGTAAGGTGGTCTGCTATCAAATTCTGGAAGTATTGCATATATTAA
This sequence comes from Cettia cetti, assembly GCA_013401135.1. Taxonomy (NCBI): domain Eukaryota; kingdom Metazoa; phylum Chordata; class Aves; order Passeriformes; family Sylviidae; genus Cettia; species Cettia cetti. Next base: position 16,143 of record VZUI01093837.1, read on the forward strand.
ACAGATGTCAACACTACAGATTTTTAATTAACTGCTCTTATTTTGTAACATTTACTTAGGCTCTTGAGTACTGGCACAATTTGGTGCCAGACAGATATGACGTCCTTCAAATTGGACAAGAGGGGAAAAGAGGTCATGGGAATGAAAACAATAAGAGGTCAAAGTCAAGTTTAAATGTGGAATAGCTACAAGACACTTCAGGTAATAGCTTGACAGTGCAAATGTGGCAAACAATAGAGAGGTTTGTAGTCTATGGAAATCATATAGATTTGTCCTTGGCTTTCAAGCACACAGAAACTCAGATTTTGATAAGTACCTTGATCTTGTAATTTGCAATCTGCTGCTATGGCAAAAAAAAAAAAAAAAAAAATTAATCTAATCCCTTTTTTAGCAAGGTTCAAGGAAGTAGTCAGAAGAGCAGATTAAACATGCAGAGGAGTAGTGCATCTTACCTTCCCTTTTCCTCAAGCCAGCAGAGATATCTGTATTGTTTACTCCTACAAAGGCTAAAGAGATGAGCAAACCAGGTCATTCAGCAGCTAAGAATTGTGGTGACTTATTTAGAGGATAGTTCACCATTGGCAGATGTGGTTTAGCTAAGAGTCAGTGGCCCAGTGTCATGGATGTCCACCTCTGATAACCCTTTCTTAAAAGGTAAATCTCCATGCCACTGGAAAAACAATCTGGGCACTCAGCAAGACAGTTCTGGCAAACTCACTCACTACTGTACTTCCTATGTTTTGGCTTTGTCAGTCCAAAAGAACTCTTCACTATAACTTTTGCTGCAACATTTCAGACCAGTTTACAATAATTTCTAGAAAATGCAGCCCTAAGTTTGCTCATTAGAAAAGAAATTCAATAAAGAATTCCGCTAAGTAAACATGAAAGATATGAAATATTGCATCAAGAATTAGAAGTGAAACATTTCTATTTTCCTCTTTTTTTTTTTTTTTAATGATTGTATTTCTCTTTGCATTTTGAGGGAAAGCATTCTGACACCCACAAAGGATCTGAAGATACAGCAGTTGTACTTTCCTAACAGCAAAACTCATAGGAGCCTAAGTGTAATTAAGCTCGTTATTATTGTGTAGCAAGATAAAAGTCTGTATAATGAATGAGAAAGGTAGAACAAGCCTGATTCCTGACCCATTGCTAAGACAGCCAAGCCGAAAACATTTTTAGAGTTGGGGATTATATTGTCAGAAATATAAATAAATTAATGCAATACTATTTTCTGTGGGCAGTCAGAAGAGGCTGTTAGATGAGGCTTGTGATTTTTTGCTTTCACACCAAAGGAGTCTACTTCCAGGCACCATGACGAGCTTCTACAGAAAATAGCAAACATATCTACTAACGCCATACTTTATTTTCATTATTCTTTTTTCATTAGTGATGAGCCAGTTCTGACTCTTCTCATGCAACATCCTGAGAGACAGTAAAAACAAGGACTGGCAGGACCAGGCCACATTTAGATCCCTCTTCTTCCTCCCAACATAATCTGAAGCAGCCACAATGGAAATATCCGAGCTATGTAGTATTCCATCTCTGAAAGTGACAACGTGCTGTAGACATGATAGAAACTTCATAAAATTCCCAAATCCCTGTAAGGGTCAGAATTCAGTCCCGGAATTAGAAAGATCTGAACACAGGAATAAGAATCTAAGTACTCTGACCACTGAGCACAAGCTGGAAGAAAGCTCAGCCCTGGAGAGGACAGGCAATTGCTTCACTGAAAGAGGCTCCATCCCTGTGGCCTCTTCAAGGCAAAGCCAGCACGAAAACAGCAGCCTCTTCTGAGGTGATAAAGGATTAACTCCTTTCCTGCAGAGGAAGGAAATTTTGGCTGAGTAGGAGATAAATGAACTCCAAATAGACAAAACTCACCAGCAAAAAAGGCAGGTGAAGTTTGTAACTCCTGTGTGGATTTCCGAATCAGCATTGCAGGTTTTTATCGTGATACTCAAATTCAAGAGCATGCAAACTTTGCTTCAAGTTACATTTTGAAAGACCTGCACAGTCTTACTGAATATGTTTCAAAGAACTAGCACAATCCAGCTAAACTTTTAAACACATCAGGATCCACAGAAGCTAAAACTTAACTCTTAATTTTATTCTATTTTCTGAAGTCAATAAATCTCACATGACTGCACTAGGTTTACACATTCTTCTCTCTCTGCCTTTCACTTCCATTTAAAAAAAAAATCATTTACGAGCTCAGCAACACATTTTTATCAAAGCTGAATATCACTCGGGTTTTCAAGAGAATCGAGTATCTACTGCTGTTGCAAGAAACAGGTAGCCTGAAAGACTGGTGACAAGGCCTAAGCACTCTGCAAGAAAAATCTTGATGATGCGTGAGTTCTCATTCTGTCAGACCCAATAAACATCATGGAAAATACTTAATAAAATCACAAGCTGGGGGAAAAATAGAAAATTGAGACTATTTCATCACAAGATAGATACACTGGAATGTGTGTAACTTCTAGGACTGAACTATTTTTCCCCATCTAAACTACTTTAGTTTTTCCTTACTAAAGATCTGATACTGACCATCCAAGTTGCATAATCTGTTCAAGTTCTCTCTATTCCTGTTGGTTTACCTTATTAGTGATACAGTTATTTAAAAAAATCTGAAAGTTGGAGTGGCACATGATTGTTTCAGACAGTAAATATTTCTCAGAATTATAGCCATTAAATTATATGGTGACATATAATATATGGGGGGGGTTAAAATTTTCTTTGCTATTTTGAATATTTTCTCACTTTCTAAAGGAAATTAATGTGTGTCACAAAAAAATGTCTGTTGCTGGCAACTGCAAAGATTTCAAAAAGTATTATTGCACTGTATGAGCTTGACTACTAACTTTGTGGAATATGAAGAAAACATAAATAAAATTTACTATTTTAAAACAAGCAGCCCTTAAGAAATTAATATATTGTGCTTCTAACCTGGTAACAAAACAAAACTTCCAGTGAATGTAGGGTAAGCCTTGACATGGGAAATATTTCTGAAAAATTTGATCATGTTTTGCTTGATCATAAGATTAGTTGGCCTACAATAAAATCTGAGATGCCTTTGTTTAGTTTTAAAGATTTCTTCCTCCCTATCCCCCACACTTTAGCTTTTTTTTAATGATAAAATTATTTTTATCCAACAAAGCTCTCCAAATTTAACACATCAGCAGTCCAATTTCATAAGTTTCTCTATATATATTCAATTTTTTTCTTTATAATATATCACGTGCCCAACCTATCTATCTCAGTTCCTAGAAATACAATAACAGCATGCTGCACCTTTTCCACCAGGAAAATTGGATAGCATAAGAAGGAAAAATTCAGGTCAACTTCAATTTTTTCGTTGAGAAATATGTAATGTGAAATTGGCAAGGCAGCAGTGAGGAAAACTATGGGGAGATTGAGGAAGTAGGCCACCAAAGAAAAGTATGTGTACCTCCTATAGCTGGTAAAGGGGTCAGGTAGAATATAAAGTGGGCAGAAAAAGATCAAACGGTAAAAAGCAATTAACCCCTTGGCACAGGGAATTGGGATTTCCTGACACCAACTGCTAATACTGGCCTTAGGGGGTTATAGGATCAAATAATAAGCCAAGTCCTGAAATAAAAGCTATCATTCTAGACAGTAAGGGAAGGCATTTCAAGTACATTCTGGGCTGCCAGACTAGCATGGAACAAGGGGAAAGGCATAGAGGAAAAACACACTCAAAGATAAATGGTAAAAATAGTTTTCCAGATTTGGACTCAAACAGATTTCAACAAACTTTTTTTTTCTTTCTGAATTAAACACAGCTTTGTCCTATATATATGTGATCTGTGACCTCACCCATCTCTTTTCTGATACACAGGGAGATTTAACCTCCATTTTTTGAGCAAGTTCCCTCTCATTTTGTGACTAACTTCTGAACATTGTCTAGCTGTAGGCAGCTTACTTAATTGCCTCAAACATCATGGTTCTTTTATTTCCTCCTTCACAGAAAAGAAAAAAAAGAGGAAATAAAGAAGGGAAGTGACAGAGGAATTCCATAACAAAACCACCACCAATTGATAGTCAACCAATCTATGAGATCGCACAAATTTAACAGCAAGAAAACTATGGTAGTTATGGTAGAGGGGTTGTTCAGGAATTTTTTTTTTCCTGTTTTTATAAAAGCTATTTATTTCAGGACATCTCAGAAACTGCATTTATTAACTGTTTCAAAAGTTACTAATTAAAAAATTTAAATTACTCTTTTGTATAAAAAATTACTGGATTTTTAAACCAGTTGATTTATAGTATTGAAACTTTTTGAACAGAGGATGAAGCTGACTGGTTTTCTCATGTGCAAACCAAGCACTCAGAGGCCGTTATATAAATGCTGATCTTATCACAAAACTTCAGTGGGTGAAAATATTCTAGCCCTAGTGAAATCAGTGAAACTTCACTGATTTCCACAAGCTACAAATCCAACATGGCTGCATTCTGAAATTTGCAACATTTTTAAATGGCACTTAACCTCTTACCAATTAGAAATACTACATGAAAAAAAACACTTTGACATCAGCTTCAGTGTTTGTGTTTTCAGTGGTCCTGGTCCAAGCTCTGAGAACTGGAAACAAGGACTTCTACAAGGATTAAGAGCAGTGGGAAAGAGAAAAAATGATAGAAAAGATACAGCAAGACATAACAAAAAATAAAAGAGAAATTAAGAGGAAAAAAGACCAAGCTATAGAGAATCCCACTGTTACATACCATACAAAAGACAGTGAACATGTACCTGTTACAAGCTGCTCTACCAAAATTTATTTAAATAAATAAACAGACCAATAATTAAAAAAGTACTCCCAGTCAGCAAGACCAGCACACCTTGCAGTTCAAAAATCAAAAGCAAGAGATGACATGGCACTTTGCTAGGTGGCCCAAAAATATAAAGGGAGTGGCACTTCATGCAAAGTTATGATGTGATTCTCTAGAACACCAATCACAAAATGGATCCCTGAGGAAAAGTACTTGCCAACAGCTTCCTCCCCCAAAGGGAGGACCCAGCCAGTATGTTACGTTCCTTTGAAGTGCTCTACACAAACATTCTCTCAATGAAACATCATAGCCAATTCTTTGCTTCCCCAAACTTCTCTAATGTAGTCTAAAATAAATTATTTCCTGCTAGGACAAAACAGAGATGAAAAGTATGAGTTTGATAAAATAAAGAATATTCAGATTTTTACCAGGGTCCTACCATTTTTCACAGTATTCATTCTCCAAACCATATTTGAGAAGAAAGGAAATCCTGACCTCCTAGAGCCTGATAACAGTGTGACTCCTTTCAAGACCAAATAACATTAAGTTATTAGAGTATAAACTCTACCTTTGGGTGTCTACCAATTGACACCTTTGTTCTGTTTCCCCTAGAAAGAAGGGGAAGATGACAAATGGAAAAGATCACAGAGTAAATGATCAAATAAAGCTTAAAATATATGTAACACATATTTTACAAATATGTTAACCTTATATGAAGTTTCCTCCCAACAACTCAAAGTCTGCATGGAACTAAGACTAATTCTTTTAAAAATTTGTATTATCCAAGCATATATTTATATTATAATAATGCAAAACAGCTTTTCAGTGAATATTCTAGGCTCAGAATGTTGTAGGAAATTGCATCAACACCCTGGTACCATTATTTACAGTCAGTTATCTGTTCTTCCACTGCACCCTAAGCTAGAGACAGTAGCCAGCATGATACAGAATTTAAATTCTGTGGACCAAATGAACAAGGTACAAACTGACCATAAAGCTGCATTCTCAAAGCATTGTTCTCTGTCTGTACATTATCTCTTCTCTTATCTGTTTGTCCTAAGGAGATCAGTGATTCTAACAATCCTGTGTTCACAGTTCCCTTCTCTTCCCTCAGAGATATTTCAAAACGCATTGGGCCACTCCTGCCGTACCAAGCAAAACAGGCTTGCTTCTCTCCTCAGAAGCTGCTGCTGTGAAGACAGAGCTGCCTGGCATCTACAACAAAGACATGATGAAACTCATCAAGGCTCAAAGGACAAAAAATTCCACCTGTGAGCTGGTGATTGCTTGAAAGGGCTCACCCCAATTCCTGGGACAGCATGAGCATGCTCTTCCAGAAAAGAATTTCAAAACTTAAAGGGGAGCTGACATGATTCCCTCTCTGTACTTAGTCTTATACTGACTTTTTTACTTTAAAAAAAAAATTTATGGAAATCTGAGATGGTCCTGCTGAAGTTGCCATTCTTACACCCAGTATAGGCATGATCCCCACATGGCTTCACTCCCCACAACATCTGAAATTCATGCCCAACCATTCTCTTTGGAGACAACTCCAGGGAATTTCATATATACATAGTATGCTGAAAACAGGTAAACCGATGCTCATTGCATGTAATTAAGAATATACATCACCAGTGACAATAATATTATTTAAAAAAAACCCAAATTCAATCACAGTTTTGACACAAATACTGAAATGTTCCTGTCAAGTAATCTGCAAGCCTAACTTACTATGCCAAATAACCTCTCTCCCCCCTAAACTTCTTCTGGTTTTGAGATAATTTCTGCAAGGTATCAGAGGGTTCTGATGCTGCTTGATTAGGAGATTAGTAGCCCTAGTTAACCCTCCCAAAAATCATCTCTCCAAAGTATATTTCAAAAAGAAATGTAAATGCTTTAAGCAAACTTTTGAAGGAAGGCTTTCTTCCTTCCCCACTGCCTATGATGATGCATATTCTGACAGACTCTAACCAGATCAGAATGTCATTCATTGCTGCTAGGAAGTAATTTCCTACATAATTTTTTACAACTACAAGTAAGTGGGGTAAGGCCTCATGACAAGATTAATAAACTGCAGCCCACAGATGGTTAAGAAATCTTAGCTGATGAGAAAAACACTTTGAACTGATGATCATAGAAAAGCAATCCAAGTAAAATCAAAGGTTGTTTTCTTATATCCTGGGGTGGAGGGTGGGAAATGTGTGAATTCCTTTTTGATGTCACAGTTGCTAGTTAACAAACAAGATGGTTAATGACAGACAGAAATCTCTCAGTTTAGACCTAAGTCAGTTCCTGGACTGGTAAAAGTATTTACCACTATAAACTGCTCTCAACTTCTAGATGCAGTGCACAAAATCTTTATCACTGATAAATCGTCTATTGTGAAAAAAATCTCTTTCCCTGCCAGAAGCTCTTCATTCCATGGCTTTTAACAGTCTACAACTGCTTCATCTGTTCAGGGTTGTGAATAACTGGAAGTCATGCTGTACTTGCAAAATATTTGTCATATGTAATCATAAAATAAAACATATCACCAATTTCTAATTGAGACTGGTAGAATAGCAATTCTATAGTTTTACTCTTGAATGAATAAACCTGTAATTGCACAGAATAATTTGACAGGGACCCCTAAGGAAACACTGTATGAATATACATCATAATATTCTAATTTCACATAATATTTTCCAAATTATATTGATTCAGAAAGCCCAGAGAAAAAAAAAGCACCTACACATATCTGTTTCAATATACATTTCCTTTTATATGTATTCTGTAGAAAAGACTTCTCCCCCCATAGTTATCCTTGGATTGCTGCAAAATGACAGCTATAATTATACAGGAGAACCTTCTACCTTCCCTGAAGGGCAGAAATTACAGCAGGAAACAGTCTGAAAACCAGCCAAATGCTTGTTTAAAACTGCTTGAATGCTTTGCAAGTGAGGTATTTTTCAGCTGGGGCTCTTCTTTCAACCGCACAGAACAATGGCTCATATAAATGCAAAACAGGTATGAGGAGCAGGCAGCGTGGTTTCCCCAATCTGAGGCTATTAACCATCTGACCCAGCATTGGCAGGATGCATCTCAAGAACGTCACCACTCCCTCCGACACAGCCCAAGGACCAGGGAACTCATTGTGAAAGATAAAGGGGCAAAACAAAAAGTATAAAGTCCTCCATCCTCCTAGGCAAAGAAATACATTGCTGTAAAACTCTTAAAGTATTTTTCCCTGTTTTATACAGCCTGCTTTTTACATAAAGGAAACAGGAGGACAAAGTCCTCTCTCTCACACACAAAACCTTTGAAAAGCTATTTGAAAAGCTTTACAATTTCAACAGAGGCTTCCTGCAGCCCTCTGAGAAGGCAAACAGTGCTTTTAAGTGTGATATTCTTATTCTTTTCAACTTGCAGATAAAGTCCAAGTCTGATGGAGAGCATCCCCCACATGCACTAGTTTTGCAAGGGAAGCCAAATTTATCTCACTGATAGTGTCATAAGCACACAGTGGACAAGAAAACATATGTCAGAAAATCACCACAGTAAAATGAGTACCATCAAGTCTGCAGATGTGAGCACAGCATCAGACAGACACATTTCAGGAAAGGTTATTAGCATAAACAAGTTCAGTAATAGAACAGTACAGTAATCATGCAAGTTCCTCACATGTGGATAAAGACAAGCAGATGATTATAAAGGTGGGATTAAACACCTAATTCCCATCCCAAATAAAGATAGTTTTCTCAATGAGTATCTAAATTACCAGAATATAATCTCTCCCAAGAACCCAAGGAGTTTCCCTGCAAGTATACAACTTTTCCTTGTGACCCTAGTTTCCCTGAAGAGTTTCCATTCTTGCAGTGGAAGCCTGGATGTGAAGATACAGAAAGGGACATCTCATATCTAAATACGTGCAAGCATTTCAACAGAACTTGCAGTTAGGCATGTTCAACACTGTATTCCATGTGCCTAATTGCAAAATGCTGATTATGGTTTTTGACTGGACAATTACAAGAGGTGCTGAAAATGTTGACCCATTTTTCTTCCTTCTGGCTGGGCAGTGTGAGTCTTACAGGCTGAATTGAGGTGAACCTCTAAGAAAAGCAGGGGGGTATCACACCCTCTACCAATTATCAGCCAAAACACCTTTCAGTAGGAGTTTCTCTACTGCAGATCTGAACTGGAACTAAGGCAAAGGTTCAACAAAATACATTGACTCTATGAGCCTTTTTTGGTGTAAATTGAAACCATAAATTACCAGCTCTTCCTTTCAACTGGGAGTTAAGCTATGCTTAAACTTTAGCTCACAGAGCAGGGATTATGGTTCTTAACTATAATTAATTAATGAAAGGATGAAATCCACTAACACCTCTGTCTTCTGTGTATTCATATCATGTATTTAATACAAGCTCATGCTTTCAAGCCTGTTGATTTTGTTGAAATATCATACATTCGATGTTCATAATTTTAACTTCCATTCAGGTTTATGTCTTCATTCTGTAGTGTCTTTCACCGAAAAAAATAGGTATTTTCCTTTACTGCTCCCCATAAGGAGCCATGAAATAGGCTGAGAGGGTACCATTTGGTTACATAACCTTATTTGTAGCTAGAGAAAATTAAAAAAAAAAGAAGCCCCAAAGCAATTTAAAAATATTGTATAAAGCATTTGGGGAAAATCAGTCACCTGGTCTGTGCCACTGGCATTCATTTAACACAACTGCAGACCAGACCAGGAAATCATAAAAGATGACAGATTAAGAGTTTTTAAATTTGGTTTAAATTCAATATTTTCTGAAGAAACCAAGAATAGACATCTTGTGCTGGTTTCAGTGGCAATTTTCCAAGTTTGAAACAAAAAAAAAATAATATATGAACATACATCATATAAAGGATAACTATGCTGTTTTAAACATGATTCTTTCCACCTGTATTTCCACCTTATGTAATGCAAGTTACCTGCTGATTAATCTTTAAGACCCAATTCCAGTTTTAGCTCAAAGGGAGACATCTCTGAAGACATTTTCTTAACTTATTAAGGTAAATATGATGTATGGCATTAATCAAAAAAGACACTAAATTATTTTAGGCATGCAGGAAATGAAAGTCAATTTCCACATGTATCAAAAATGCATGCAGGTTAAAATTTGCACAAAACTCACCTTGGAGAAGGCTGAAAATGAGTTCCTCAGCTGATCTGGGAATATGAAACTAGACTGGTGAAATATTAGAATCCTTGTTTTGAAAAATCTACAGATATAATCAAAGACTAAACATTAAGCACAGCTACCATCCTTATTGAAGGAATTTTTATGCAAGGAATTTATTTTGATCTCTAATAAGCATATACCACATAGGTTTGGGATGGTGACAGGAATTATTCTGGATACATATACCAGATTTTTAATTATTTTTACCTCTGAGATGATCTCAGCTTGTTGGAGTATGATGCTGATAACACCAAGGCTGTGGCTTTGATCCCCATATGGGTGGTTCACTTAAGAGTTGGACTTGATGGTCCTTATGAATCCTTTCCAACTCAGAATATTCTGTGATTTTAATTTTTAATTTAAATTATGCTGGATCACTTTTGAATATTTTAAAATCCAGAATATAGCAAAATTCCTTAACTTACCCATCTATTCTACAGTTTCACAATACTTCCCTAATGAAGATAATACTTAAGTTTACTGATAAATACAATAAAGTTTTATAAAGCATCTTCTAGTACTTCATGGCCAAATAAGTGAAAGTTTGCCTTTTCACCTGTTTTCAGACCAAGGATGAAAAAATCTGCACCCATAAATATGATAATAATCTTGCAAAAAAAGAGATTAAGTACTGAAAAAGTAAATCAGCACACTGAGTCAAATGGAGGAAAAGAAACATACAGACTTTTGACAAGAGATAGATATTAAGACTACTTTTTATTTACTATACACATTTGCAATGTGCATCGGGTTTTTATGTCAACCAATACACTGTTTGCACAGTGACTGGTTCCTACACTCTCCTATTCCTGGACAGGGAGAACAAATCCTTGCACTCTTACCCTTTGAAGCAGTACTCACATTTACAGGGAATCTAAAGCAGCTGCCTTCACTGAAACCACAACAACATTACAAATGGCACGGCAGAGCAGCACACCACTGCCTATTCCACTGGGCACAGTGCCTCTCACCACAGGAAATCCATTATCCTCTACTCTGCTGGGCATGAAAGGGTCATGACTTTCTGTCACAAATCTGTGCCCTCATTGAATTCCTACTCCCATTTCTGTACTGGGCCTGAATGACCTTTATATACAGGCATATATCAGGCAGTTCTTAAGCTTCATAATTAATTTTTTTCCACTCAAAATTCTGCCAGTTTTGGTTTTTCTCCAAAGAAATATCGATCCACATTTTAGGAGTACATGAAATCATTAAACATTCACTTAATAATCTGGCACCTCCTTTCCTTTCTCTCTTTCTACCACAGTCATCCTTAGGTTTATGTTTCCTAGTCCATATTCGTATTTCTGCAGAGAAGAATTGCATGAAGACTGATGAACTTCACCCCCAAGACAGAAACATTGGTATATTTGATTGATATAAGACAGTGAGTTAACAACCTTCAATGATAAAGGCAACTCTGTTTTGACAAGATTTGATGGCAAGGTACACAAGTATACATTGTGTAAAGGACAGGTTCAGACAAAAAGGTCAGTAAGATCCTGCCTTTCAGCCATGAGGTTCATAAAGGATCCCCTTGTGTTCTAAACACCTTCTCAGAGAGCAGTCCACAAGCAGATGGATGCAGACAGTCCCAGAGTTGGTCAATGGTTTATGTCTCAGTGCTCATATACACACAATCAATCCTTTTTACCTGTTAGCCAGGACTTCATAGATTTGGTTTGTTCCCACCCTTATTCCCACTTTGTTAATTGAGTAACAGATAAGGATTCTCTCAAATTTGAGGAGTAGAAAGCTTGAGAGGCATGCCATCCCTACTCCAGGGGAGATCCTGGTGTGCAGCCACTGCTGGGCAGAAGAGCTCAACTGGCTGTGGGCTGTCCACCCTTCATGGAGAAAGACGATTAACTTAGAATTTTATCTCACAGCTGCAAGGTGCAAGAAAGCCCTGGGCTGCTGTGTTGCCATTGCCTCCCCAAAGCCCAGCTGAAGCTGGATGCACACATCCTTGCTGCCACTGGTGGTTATTACTTAAATGGGGCAGGGCAGCACAGCACCACAGAGTCACTGAACTGTTCAGGCATAAGAAAATCACAGGAGTGGAGCAGCAACATGACCACTTATATTCTTGATAACTTTCAGATAAAAAGTTTGCTAAACCATTGGTAGCCCTCATTTTTTATGCTCTTCTGCTTGTCCTATTTTCCAGTTTTGTCTGTGTCTTCAGTATAGGAGCTGGGAATTGCAAACTATCAGATTAGAACACCTGTACACCAAAACCCAGCCAGAACCAGCCAAATCCCTACTTTGGATCTCAATAAGGCATTTTTCACGTAACAGTTAATAAAGCTATTCATTAAGCTAATATTACCATCAAAAAAGACAAGAAATTTTAGTGTAACTACTAACAGAATAAATGATCAAATACAGGAATGGGGTAGTAGACTTCTGGTAAACCCAAAGACAGGTTCAAAAATAATCTTCAAAGCAAAACCTGATAAAATGCCTGCACCAATAGAGATTCAAAAAGTAAAGTGAGCTTATTTAATTACCTCTTGTTGCAGCAGACCTCACACTAGAGAGATAAATGAGATGAGACACACTCTTGTTCAACAGCACAAAAAAGGTCCCAGTTTACTCTTCCTCATGGCTTGGCCAACAGACTACAACCCCAGCAGACTCTGACTGACCTCACAGCAGCATCCACTCGCCCCTTTGGTCAGACCTCCCCTGACCACCTGACCCACTACTTTTATCCCACTCCTCCTTATTGGATACAGCTATGACCTGTTAAGGCATGGCTGTTTTTTAATTAGTACAGCTGTGACTTATCAGGGGCGAGGTTGTCTGTAATCCATTCTCCTAGGTTTCCTCATGCATTTCCTGCTACAACTTATTTACATGTGAAACTACTTGTAGTCCAGAAAAGAGCATCTTTTTACTGATTAAGGTAATAAACTTTCAAAGTAACTTAAATTTAACATAATCTGATGACATGAATGTTAGTAAAGAAGTAATACACTTAATATGCTCATCCTACCAAATTTCATGCCAGTTTTTATATTTAAACAAGCTCCTATACAGTGAAATTCAAGTCACTTCCAAGGAGGAGGCACCTAAAGGATTAATCTGTTTTTGGTATTTCAGCTTTGCAATGAGACCACAGCGAGATGAACTTAAAACCATAGGCCAGGTTGGCTGGGGCCATGAACAACCTGAACTAGCATGTGGCTTCCCCACCCATGACAGGGGAGTTGGAGGCTTCCTGTCTGAAAATACAATATATTCAACACAATATATTCATTCAATACAATATATTCAACACAGGTTGGAAGGAAAACAATGCCATAATGAATACTTTGTTTTATCTCTATTTATTATAAAGGTTATTTAGCATACTTTTGTAAGCTAAAACTAAACTCTGCATTTCCAGATAAGTGACATTCCCATTGTTTTCTCTCGGTATTTGTGAAGATGCATGTCCACACACAGAGAATTCAATGTAAGGTGGTGATCTCAAGTATGAGCACGTAGCAAATTAAGAGTTGTAAATTGGGAACTTAAATATATTGTTTTATTTAATGGGAAGCCACTTTCCGAATTTAATATAGAATCTCTGCAAAGTGCTCATTTTTGTGCAGCTTTTCAAATCTTCTCTCTCTAAGGCAAGTGAGTGACTCAGAAAGAATTTTCAGTAAGTGGTATCAAGTGGGCCCAAAATACCCATTGACCTTGAAAGCAGAAAATGGAAACAGTCACTTCAAACGATGTAATTTGTATTCTCCAGTAGTGTTAGAGTGAATACCATCCAGCTAATCTGTAGAACTCTCAAACCATTATAATTTACCCTATGAAACAGATCATTGTCAGAAGAACTGGCAATATTGCAGAAGTACTCTTTATTCAGCTTTTATACAACAGTCAAGAAATTTCTGATGTTCTCAGGGATGTAACCACCTCTTATACTGTTTCCACAGATCACAATAATACAAAAACACCTCCAGACATTGACAGCAATTTAAGAACACTGAGGGTTTTTAAAAAACATTGGGAATTTCAAAATATGAGGGTATTCAAGACTTAAGTAGGAGAAAAAATCAGGGGCAGGTTAGTAATTTACATTTTACATTACCAAAATGCAATAACAAATTTAATGGGTCGAAACAGCAAACTAAAAAAATCTTCCCTAAGCACAGATCAGCAGCACTGGAAAACAATTATACACAAATGGGAGGAACAATCTTATTTCTTGAAGACAATAATGGTATCAAAAAGAAAAATCCAACACCACCACAACCCACCCAGCCCATATATAAAAAGTGTATATTTTATTTGTCTATATTAGAGGCCATGGGCACTTACTACCAGTAACGGTCTTGCAATGTAACCCTTCCTCTACTCAGAGGAGTATTGAACATATCCCCGTGTTAGCATGGTAACAAATGTATGTCTCCTGTAGTTTCCAACCTAGATACGAATATTTTAAAATAAATTTCTTCATCCTTATGATGCAAACTAGACTTTCACCTTTCACACAAAGGCCCCTTTTCTTCTCCCTCTCTCCTAATGGAAATCTATTTCTGGAATGCAATCACATTAGGATTAACAGTTCTCCCAGCCTAAATAAGACAGGTTTTCATCTGCTCTCAGAGAATCAGCTCTCCCCTTCCTAGAAAGCACTGGCAGCACAACCATCCTCCTTTCCCAGTGGATATGTCTCTGCAGTGTTAATGTGGCATGGAAGGCAGCACACTCAGGGAATGCACAGGCCTTATTTCACAGATGGATATCTGGATCGAAGGAAACAAGTATCATTGATTCTGTCAGCTGCAAAGTACAAGTGATAAGAATAATAGTGATGATAATAATTCCAGAATCTACCTACAAATGTTGCTGTAAGTAGCAAAATCCAGGTGCTATGAAGTCTGGGGCAGGCATTCAAAATATTTTAATATAAATTCCTAGACTTCTTCAATGAAAATATCTTATTTGATCTCAGGTCAAATTCTTCAAGACTTCTAGCCAACCCTATTAATTTATGACCACAAACGTCTCTTCATTTGAAAAAAGAATATACACAGCTTCCTACTAAAACTGTATATAATAGAGTCAAAAATTTTAACAGGGCCAAGCTAATGACAGATCTGAGATTCAGCTCAGTATAAAGAAATTCCAGCGGGTTACCTTCTGAGATGTGCTAGAATGTGCAGCTGAGGACGCTCCACACAAAATCACTCCACTATGGAATGAAAATACTGTCACACAGAAAAATAATGAAAATCATTTACAACTAAGTTATCTTTGTAATAAACCATGTGACATGCATCACCTGTGGCAAAAGAAACTGTTGGTATTACAAAGAATTTATACTCTTGTTGACAGGGATGAGAAATCATTCTCAGAAAAGGCAGAGGAAAACACAGTGTATACAGAGCCCTAACAAAATATATTGAAATTATTTCTACAATAATTAATTTTGGCCTATGTACCAGTTTTTGGTATGATCATTATGTCACGATTTATTCTATTACTTTTAGTTTTGCTGTGTTAGAGTTGTAAATTTGAAGCATTCTCTGCTCTTTAGACAGAGAAAAGGCTATATTATTACAACTGAAGATTCTGGCTTAAAGGATGATTGTTACAAAGAATATTTGATCTGGAGGCATATAAGGAAAGGAGATGAATAATGCAAACACAGGGAATAAGAAATGCTCAGACAGAAGAAAGGCTTCGGGTTCTGCACACTAGTATGCAATACAAACCAGGGAAATATGTAGGTAGTATCTGGCCCAGAGAGAGAGGGCTATACAGGCTCATAAACTCCAGACTGTTCCCATCAAGCAGACATGCCTACCTCACAAAATCTCAAAATCTACTTAAATTTTGGTAGCTTCTTTGTCAATAGAGGGAGGGCATAACTTCTGTGATGCAGTTAAAAGCGTTAAATTCCTCCAATCCTGTAAATATATTTTAAATATCTCCTTTTATTGTTGTTAGCTCCTAAAACAGTGCTACTCACAGAACATCCTGCATTTTTTACAAAGCACTTACTATATGCCATCATTTCTATTTTTTTTTCCAGTGTAGTGATGGCCAGAACACTGGAGCAGTATTTCATACATGAATGGAAATAAATATTGGTTTCTTCCAAGGTAGTATTGTACCTTGCTAAATACATCACATTCTTTAACTGTCAAAATGACAGCAGCTGAAAATGTCCCAATATATGCTGATATGTCTTGAATGTGAATAAAAACAACTAAAGTCCTACATTTTAACAGATGTAAACAAGTTAATGTACATGTTTGATGCAACACATCATTTGGACTTTCTACATAGAGGTCCAGAAAAGCCTTAGTCCAGCTGCCAAGTCTAATCCATGATCTAGTTTTTACAGACAACTCCTCCTCAGGTATTGTCCACATTTGGGTCCACATTTTGCTTTTGTGTTATTTAGAATTTAGGTTGATGTTTGGATGTGGGGGAAATGCAGACATTTTATCGTTTTTCATAAGTGAAGTGCTACTGACCACAAACAGCCCAAGCATACGACTATTAATTTTCATTGCATGTATTTTCTTCAGAGCAAAACAATCTTATGGCTGTTCATTAAAAATTACTTAGGTTTACCACCTCTTTATATTCTGCCCACATCCCATCCTTCTTTGACTAAGGCATATTTATGAAGGAGCATAAAAGCATGGGCTTGACTTTAAAAATATATATAAGCAATTGTTGGTAAAAATATGCTGGGAACAATATATATAGGTTTTGTGCTTCCTCACTGGTATGGATTAAATCTACTGCATTTTTAGGAGAAGACTTCGAAAACAACTATTTGAGTACATTTCTTTGCACCCCAAACAATTTCTGTAGAACTCATTTCACATCAGAGTTGTGCCTCAGTGGGCCTAATTCATCAAATACATTTTAAAATCCAACCAAATGAAACTAAGCAGCCTGGGACCTTAGAGACATATGGCAGTAAATTAAATACTTCACAATGAATGAAAGAGACAACAGCCATCATAAGACCACATTATTCTTAGATGCATATGTATATAACATACAGAAAAGGAAATGCCTTGTGCAGTATGAATAGTAAACTACAACCTCAATAGATAAACTGATAAAACAGTGTCAGCTGAAAGTTTTTCATTTCAGAAATGACAACAACAAAAACCTTTTAATTAGGAAGAAAATGTGGTTTTAAATATGTATTTCAACCATCAAATTATGTGATTATGATGTAACCAAAAAAAAAAAAAATCTCTACAATAGAAAAAGTAGATGGAGTAAAAAATGATACCCCAAGTATTGTTTTAAAAAGTATCCTTTCTTCTCCTCCATGGGTTACCATAAACCTCACTGAGATCAATGGGAGTAGTACAGAAAGGCCCAAGCTGTTTACAGGTGATGACAATTTCAGGAGTTTGATATAAATAACAGCAGGAACCAGCACCTGCAACCACTCAGTGGCAATTTGATATTATCTACAAAAGATGTGGATTTAATACACAGTAATAGAATAATGTCACTATGTCACAGCATAGTGCAAGTGAAAATATTAATGCCATGATAAATGCAGTTTCAGAAATTGCTGACATTTGAAAAAAAAATCTACTTGACACTTGAACTCCTGAGTTCGTTTTACAATTTATATGAGGTGTCCAGAGCATGTGCACAGTTTATTAAAATGCATATGCTATCACAAAACAAAGATTAAACTAGTTCTGTAGATATTATAATTGAATTAAAACTAAAAATATTCTTCTGCTGCACAATCTGAGTGGCTGTTATGTAAATTTCCTGGTTTAAACAAAATCAAGTAATAACTATCTGCAATTTTCAAGGAGGGACATTATGATTAGGCATCAGATATATTTTGCAAAAGAAGTCCCTTGACTTTTGGGCTCTTCTCTCAGTTACCAGATGGGTTGGGATTTAACAGTGCTGTGATGGCAAAGGAACTGGGCCAATAAGGAATAAAAAAGTACAATGGCTATAGCAAGATACGTGTATGACTGACCCTAATTCACAGAAAGCTCTCATGACTAACAGCATAACCATTTTCAGCATCCAGCAGGAGCACAAGCAGACATATTTCAGTGTTTTTTTCAGTGGTTTCTCTTTTTATCCTTTTTCTCTAAAGACTACACAAAACAATTGGGTTTGAAATTAAATGACTGCTTTAATTACTTTTTTTTTTTTTACTGATACAGATATATTCTCTCACTTGGCTTATATTTTAGAATTTTTCATTCATTATTTTATCACTATTGGTCCCTTAAGATTGTCATATTGAGTTTTCCTAGTCTCTGAAGTAATGAATATTGTAATTAAATCTTGGTTAAAGGTAGTTCACAGCCAAATGGTGCTCATTTCTGCCAAGCATCTGGTTGCCAGTTCAACTTTCAGTTTGCTGGCTTTGATAATTCTTTGACCCTGATCAAAGAACTTTTTAATAGAGCTCTTAGTAGCTATTCATATGAGAAGATAAGAAACAAAGAACAAAGCTACAGAAAAAAGCTTATTAGGAAATAAAATTATGATGGGCTTTACCCTGTCTTACTCTCCTCTCCTTCTGAGTAATCGCAAGGATACAGAAATGAAAACAGGTGGAGTTCACTAAAAAAGCCTGTTCGTTGTCCCAAAGGGACTACAAATCACATTAACAGCTCAATCCCATCCTCCTCAGTCCCGTGGAACTCAGAGGTAGTTTCAAGTAAAGGAGAACCCAACCAATCTGGCAGATATATTAATAGAGCTAGAATGTGAATATCTGAATTTAGTGAGAGCCTGCTGTGCAGATGCTGAGGAGCAATTACCACATGAAGAGATGAACTTTTGTTGTGATGAACTTTTGTTGTGCTTGTAACTCTTGCAGGTGACACGGAATCTCAGTCCTGCTACATCTTGGACAAAAATACATCAGGACAGGAGAGTAAGGAATGAAAAGGGACAGAGGCTGTTCCATAAAACAGAATCCAAGGTGGTCTGCTAGGAACGCTAATGTGGAAACTGCTGATCTCCAGTCAGCCTCACAGACAGAAGAGGCCTGTAAGAGCAGAGCTCTTGTTGAAGAATGTGTTTCTCCAAAAATGTCAACACACTGAACCATCACATTCTGTTTTCTTCCTAAAAGTACATCTATTCTTGTGATTGTATAAACAGCAGAGTGTTACAGCAAAATAAACCACAGTAAAGTAACAGAAAATAATCCATTCCATCCATGTGCTCCTCACACCACTGGCAGCGCTCACACAAACTCCACCTTAAACCAGCAGAAATATACCTATAATGGTAAATATGGTATCCTTGGACAATTAAAGTATTATAATTTGCTCTATTATAGATGTTGGCAGCATTGTCAGAAAGTATCTTGTGGGGGTTTTGGTTGTTTGTTTGTTTGGGGTTTTAAATCTTTATTTGAAGAAGCCTTTTGAGATCCCTTTTTAAGGGATTACAGTTTGACAAATATCTGAATACCAGTTTCAAGTACAAGCAAAACACATGGACTTCACTCCTTTCTCAGCATGAAATTTGCTATTCCTGTCTTTTTGATTCCTAAATTGGCTTAACCACAATGATACTGAGAAATAGGAAATAAATTATGCCCTCACCCCACCAAAAAAAAAAAAAAAGAAAAAGAAAAAAAAAAAGAAAAAAAAAAAAGACCCAAAACCCAAGCAGTTTTTGGGGAAAGATTTTCAAGTGGGAGTTTTGTAGTTCCAGCTAATTCCCGTGCAGTATTTGTGCTTTCCAACCTTGGAGGAGTTACAGCACTGTCAGTGGGATATTGCTGCAGGCCCACAAGTACCTATCTTCCAGGATTAGCTAAATAGCAAATCATGCTGTGTGCCTCTGGTATCTGGAACTGCCTTGCAATGGCACTGTACCAACACTTCTAATACATTTCATTACAGGCACAAAAAACTACACTATGTATATACATTATACTCTTTCAATATTCCCAAGGTACTCTGTCCACTTCCAAGCATGTTTGTCTTTTTAATAATTCCAGTATTTCAGTAAAGATTAAACAATCTTTAAACAGCAAAGACAGTAACAAACTAAAAACAGGGGTCTACTGATAAAGAAGCAGTCTGCATTATTTGGAAAAAAACCATAGCTAATTAAAGTATTATAGAAATGGGTCTATAACAGATGAAAGGTAACAACTTTTGGCACAAATCAGAACTAACTACTGGCAATGAAACACCTGAAACCTTTTGAAGTGAGTTCATACTGAGTGGATAGAGTAAAAATAGTACCATATAAGATCTTCTCACCATTCACAACTAATGCATGGAATAATTTCCTTTCTCCATTTCACCTATTTGTTTTCTTGAGATAATAAATTAAAATTCTTTTGTTTACAATGGCTGATCATTTTTATATATAATAACCACAATAAAATATTACCCATATAATCTTAAAGTACATCCACTTCCATACAACCAGATCAGCATGTCTTGGATTGCTGAGATTTATCTGATTTTGGTGCCTGACTAGGTTTATCAACAGCTTCTAGGACATATGTCAAATAGTCATCGTCTTTTGGACTCTTGAGAAAAAAAATTAATCCTCTTTAGTAACAAAGGAATTTGAGCCCAAAGCCTCTTCTCTTTTCAAACTCCATAAGATATGAAAAGAGTCACCACCCCAGCTTTGCATCAGTGCAGTTACAACTTTAGGTTCAACAAGCTACTAAGAAATCAGAACAGGAAAATGAAGCTTAGAACTCCTTATTGCATCCTCACTTTTCCCTCAGAAAATCCTCACCTAGAACCCAAATTTCAGCTTTCTTGTACTCTTGACAAGACTGCTGCTGCCTTATTTGTTATTTATGAATTTCTGTTCCATGGGATAAAGCAAAGGTTCCTTTTAATATAAGGGTGAATTTAAAACGGAACATGAAAACTTTGCAGAAATAAGGAAGTCAGATT
Source organism: Cettia cetti (assembly GCA_013401135.1). NCBI lineage: Eukaryota > Metazoa > Chordata > Aves > Passeriformes > Sylviidae > Cettia > Cettia cetti. The sequence continues at coordinate 37,048 of VZUI01093837.1, forward strand.
CACTGTTGACATTTTAATCAATATCCCAAACCAAACCACCCAGCCTTAGCCTAATTTTCAGTGATAAAATATTTATCATGCACACATGTGCTGTAATGACCCAAAGCAGTTATGTTTTCAAAGAACATTAAGGAGAATATGATCCCTTCTGGTGCAATTGTTGTTTCTCTCCTATTAAGACTAATGAGAACAAATTCTACCCAATCCTAGACCAAGTGGATAATTCAGTTAACTTGACAGCTGAATGACAGTGATGTAATTAGCAAACCATATAGCTTCCAAAAGCTCACAATCCCTTCCATGCAATAAATAAAGGAAATTATTTTTAGTTCTCTGCATAAGACATTCTCAAATAGCACCATAGGAAAGTGACCTTATGAAACAAATAATAGTAAAAAATGACCCTCAGGAAAAAAAATCTCAGTATAACACAGCATTTTTTTCTAGGTTTCTTGCAATAGTTTGTCTATAGTTTATAGTCCATCCTTTTGGTTCTGTGTTTTTACTTCAGTAATCAGGGGCAGGGGAAAGAGGAGAGTTGTCTTTTACTTTTTTTTCTCTAATGCATACAATATGAAATGCTCAGGAATGCAGAGAATTATGTCCTAATGGGATATTTTTACATTCTCACACACTGTTTCTCACAAGACTAAACCCAAGATGATGGATGGCTCTTTTTCAACCTCATTGATAATTAGATTCCAACTACCTATTATTCTATTTGTTGTTCCCCTTTAATGGTTTTGAACAGCAGAATTTTTACCAAATAGCAAGACAAAGGCAAGAGTCTGAGGAAATTTAACTTGTTCAAAGTCAAAATAGGAGTAAAAACATAATCTGGAAAGAAGTTTATAAGAAAGGTCTAGCCCCTTGTAGATCAATTTTACCCCAAACAGGTATACCCCAGGTTCCCTGACTACCTGGGGAATATTTCCCGGGAGGTTACTAAAGAAGGAATTCCTCCTTATTTTTCAAGTTGCATTCAAATCTTAACATTTCCCCTAATAATACAGAATTCTGTTATGTTCCCTTCCTACTTTTGCCAAGACTAGGAAACAACACATAACGTGGGGAATTGGGTGTATCCATTACATAGGTAATTAGACCAAAAAATGAGAGAATTAAAAAAGAAACTGAACATGAGGTTAATTGAAGTCACTGGGGTTTTGGTGCTGAGACAGACAAACTGCTGGCAGAAAATCACAATTAAAACCAAGGCTGAAGGCTTTTAAGGTAACAGTTGCACCCATGGAAATTTCTCTTGAACCAGAAAAATGCTGGATTAACTCATTCTATCAGAAAAAACACAACCTCCCCACAAACAGCTGAAAAAAACAAACAAACAAGAAAGACCTGAAGTCTTATTATTTTTAGTTTCTGTTACTAATTTGTCTCATACCTAAGGATTGCTTCACCAATATGTGTTATGCCTTTTTGTCCAAATCATCATGCTGACGAGTGTCCAAATTTATCTCTCTCAAGATTTCTGCAGAAAAAAAAGTGGTAGAATAAAATTTTATTTCCTATCTTTCTCTCATTTAGCTTAATTACTTAGAAGCAAGATTTATTTTAAATTTTATACAGAAGGTTTTAGATTTGGGGTAAGAAATGAAGATTTTTTTTTTTAATGAAAGCACGTTTCTGAATATGTATATAATCATATACTCCCACAGAGCAATGGTGCATTCAAAAAAATGCAGAGCAGTTTATAAATTTTCAAGTAAAAAAGTGCAAAGAACCAGAAAAAAATCTATAATTTGTCAAACTTTAACCAAACTGGAAAGATATCTAAAAAAATATATCTTTCATGAGAGATTACTTCGTTTTTTTGAAAACCTGCATGTATAAGTAAAATGTAAGATTTTTTTAGTTTGGTTTTCCATGGAAACAGTAAGGAAATGACACTGAGGAATCTGACTTTTTATTTCCATTTGCTGCCAGCCTTTGAGAATGATACAATGCCTTATTCTGTGGACTCCATCCTCATTATAATGTCACACTTGGAAGTCAAATGTTCTAACCATTATAGAGGATGTAGCAATTCAAGTGGTCATAATGAGATTAATAAAGCAAGAAGGTCCTTCAGATAGAACCTTATGTCATGTTAGGCCTTATTAGAAGACGAAAGTATCTTGCTGCTGTGCAGCATAATCTGAAGGGAATGTCAATATTTGACGCATGGTTGTTCATTAATTGTGATTCACTGCTTTGAGAAATTTATTTTATATCCAGGAAACCAGAACCCTGGAACTTACTTCATTTGGGATGCTGCAAATTCGTACCATGCTACAGCAATTTCAGGATGCCAAAGTTTCTAGAGGTTCCTCTAATTAAGGTGTTCAGTACTGGGTGGGAATACACTTGGCCACTCCTGACCTGCCAGCATAACACGCTTTGCTGATCTGCAAACAGATAATGTATTCTTCAGCTGGCTCTGAGTCCTGAAGCCATAAATCAGCTTTTCCTCTGCTGGGAAGAACACTATCCTCATGTTAATTAATCCCTCTAAAACACACTCCCAGCATGCCAGGGCCTTGGTTAGCATATTTGTTGTACGCTCACAAGCCCGTGAGTGAAAATATTTTTAAGCTTTACTAAATTTACAGCTAGCTGGTAACCCATGTGTTTGACTTTAACAAAGCTGCTGATATTCAAATGCCAACTGAGTGAATCTCATGGCAAAATGAACTCACTCCCATAGCACATTATGTGTCTAAAGAAGCACCAGTCTCAGTTGTGCTGGTCAGGGCAGGGCTGTGGTGCCTGGTGGCTGGGCAGGCCCATGGAGCCAGGGCCAGGGGAGGAGAGGGACAGTGTTCCCTTTGGCATCCACTGACCCTGGAGCTGAGATGCACCAACACCCCGGGGCTGCCAGCCTTCTCCCAGATGTGGCACTTGCAGAGCCAGAGCTACAGCTGGGGAGGCCACAGGCACAAGGCTGCTGGACACGGGAAAAGAAATCCCAGCCGGGGGCCAGCACAAGCCCAGCCAGCCCTCGGGCCCCGTCCTGCCCGGACAAGACAAGCAATAGCCTGCTGCTGGAAAGAGAAAAAATGCTGGGCATTACATCCCCTCTGCTTAGCCAGAGGAGCACTCGGGAGCACAGCAAAGGCATCACAAACACCACGACCCCTCAGCATTCTGCACCAAAAATAAGAAAAATATCTTGCCAGTGTGCTTATTTTTTCCTGCCTAGTCTTGACACATGACAACCTAAGTAGTTTCAAGTGAGGCTCAGGCTCACATTTCCTTTTCATCATGCATGGCCATCACTTCACCTGGTAAGTGATTGATTTTTACAGCCAATGCAATTTTCACAATCAGCGACACTATGATTGTAAAACTTACAACTAAATGCTGTGAAGCTAAGCTCAAAATTCTTCCAATTTTCAGACCACAGTATTGCATTTCAGGGTGCAATACAAAATCATACCTTTTAACACAAGGGCATGTTATGGGGCAGGTCATAAGATTTTTAACAATTTCTAAGCACTGAGTAAATATACAAATATAACTAGTCTCTACACACATGATTATAGGTTGATTAGAAAATACCAATTTCATAAATGAAGTTTGAAAACCAATACCTTCATATATATCACACATACATTAGGCTACTGTTTGCTGGAAGATTCTTTAGAGACCGTTTGGAACATTTCATTTGTTGAGTAGCTCTTCTCATAGAGAGACATCTCAGAAATACTACAACAGTTCCAAAACTATCAAATCAGACCCTTAGTAATCAAAAAGAACTGTTTGTATCATATTAAAAAAATTAAATACAATATGCATATGCAGGGTTTTGATAGTCCCATAAGTGATATTTTGTTTTAAAATATCTTTTTTAATTTTGTCTACTCCTTGTATATTTTAGCCATTAACTTCAGTTTTCTCCTGACACAATTTACAACCTTACTATTTTCCAAGATTTTTCTGAAAAGTATGATTCTCTGACATACCTTAGTAAAAATAAAGAAGACAGCCCGTACTGCTCTAAGATTACACAGTTTCTTTCTTATCCTCTATTTCATGATCCTACTCAATCCACTAAAATAAAATTTTAAAAAAGTGTGATACACTTGTCTTGTATATATGTTATTCTTGAAAAATTAGCAAAATATCAAACTGTTCAAACTATTATTGAACAAAAGTAGCTGAAAAACTGAAATAAATATTAATTAAATATTATTCTGTAAGTACTGAAATTCTACCAGAGTACTAAGCATTTTGGCTTTCAAAACTACAGGTTTGTGGTTCCCTTTTTTCCCCAAACTTTTCTTATCCTATTTCTTGTGATGAAATAATATTTTTAAGAAGTTTACATCCAGTTTTAAATACAGAAAAGATCGATCATAAATAAAATATGCTGAACGAACACATCTGGGGCAAGACCCTCTTGAATCTTTGTAAACCCAGAAAACCCCAGAACTAGTAGGGAAAAACTGCTACTAGAATATACAGTTATTGCATCCCTACCATAGTGTGTATATATTTATGTTTTATTAGCAAGGGTAAATGAGTGTAAATTGACATTTATACATCTTTGACTTCAGTCATATTAAGAGCAACAAAATTTTAAAAGGCTTCAAAAGATGCTAAATTTGGAGTTTGAGCACACAAGGAAAATTGAACAAACACTTTAATTTATTCCACTTTACCAACAGAATTTAATAGTTCTAATAATGTTGTCAGCACATGCTTATAGTAACCAGAGCTCTATCTTCTGCTTAATCATCAGTATAAGAACATTAACATTACAAAATACTACATTCAAATATTTCTAGGTATGGTTTTATTTATCTAACCTTAATTGCACCTAAAACCACACAAAACTCATCCTGGGATGGCAGTATACTGCAGACATCAGTACAGTCCTAAAAACACAATTCTGAAAAATTTAAAATATTAAGGCTGAAATGTGAGGGAGGAATTTAAGAAAATAATCAGACAACTTTCATTTACACATATCTTACCAGCAGACTTCACAGGCACACATGGATCCTACTATCTCAGGTGTATAGTACATTGTCTTTATGTTTTATCTGTCTTTAACTACAGGTGATTGATTGGCTATGTGGGCTTTGAAATATTTTCAGTCATAAACACCATCATTATTGTCTATTGTCAATAAATAATAACTAGCAACCAATAATTTTGACTGAATAACTTTCAGGATAGTGGGGTTTTTTTTTCCCTCAAATTCAAAACCTACTGAACTAGACTTCTTCTTTAGAGCCACTCAAGTGATCCAGATTCTCAGTTCAAGTAGTGCAGAACTAGTGAACACAAGAATTAAATAGCAAGCCTCCAAAAGAAATAAAACCAAATTTCTGTACTGGCAACAGCCAGTATAGGGTTCATGGTACAGAATGGAGATTGTTCTGGATATGGGGTGTTCCTGTGAATCAAAGACAATGACAAGTCTAAATCATTACAAAATGAGCCATGACCAAAGACCTAACTCTGATGCATGTCTATATTACATGATGAAGATAAACAAAGGATTACCTGAGTTGCTGCCAGCCACAAGCCAACCCAGCCACAGCAACAACCTGCAAAAATTGTCCACTCAGAAGCAGCTTCCCTGCTCTTGGATCTGAGCTCCTGTGTCTGCATACGACATCTGTGCTGCCCCAGGCACTGCCCAGTGCTTGCCTGGAGTTTTGTACCTGTTTCCCTGCCACAGCAGGGCCTTCGTGCTTACCACAAGCAGATGAGACACAAAACAAAGGTCAAAGAGCTCTCTGTATATTTTCAGTTATGGAATGAAGGCAATTACTAATTTACAGGCATTGCTGTACACTGGCATTGATTTGGAATTGCAACCTCGGTTTTTTTAACGCTCAATTAAACTTCAGCCAGTTAACCCTAGTTCTGGGGAAATGCCTGTGCCAGAATACACTGCTATACAAAGACAGATAGTGGATTCTCCTTTTCCCCTCTTTATTATTTCTTCTCTTCTTTGGAATTCATCTGGAAAAAAAATACAATAAATTTCTTCAATAATTCGCACTTCCCATATTCAGTTCGGACATTTTTGCTAGGCAACATCATACCTTAACACATAATTTTCACTAGAACATAATTTGCACCAGTATAAGAAAAAGAGATTGTTTTTAGAATCATTTTTCCCTGAATCATATGCCATAATCAGGGAAAGGGGAAAAAAACAGTATTAGAAAGAGGTTAAAAAAGAGTCTCTTTTCTGTGTCTATTCAAATATCAAATCTTACTCCTAACATTTTCTACTATTAATTATATTATTTATTAATTGTTTTCGTAGCAGTATGGTTCCAGATTTGGAGTTTGAGATGCTACAGAAAGGGTCAACTTTCTGCATAATCTTTTTTTATCATTTTTGACCTTGTGAATCACCTCTCCATCATGAACTAGTTTACCCAGATATAGTCCAGTGAAACTGAATCCCCTGTGCTCTGGATTCTATTCGGGTACTTCTGGTAACTAAGTTTCTTTTGAGCCACATCTGCTGGTGATTTTGTTTCAATAAAAAGTCAGCTCCTGGACTTCAACAGCCAGCCATTTGGGCAGTAAGCTGTGAAATGCCTCCTTCAATTAGAAGCTTCAATGGAAACTGGTATGGAACTCTGTATTTGTTTCAGAGATAAGTCATTAAATGTTCGTGTCCATAAAAGTGGCAATGAATATGCACAATGCAGAAATCATCTGCTGGAAGAGTCTTATGAAAGATTAAACACTGAGCACTGGAAAAATCCTGTGAGAATATCATACACAATTGGAAGTTATCATTCTAGCGCCCACAGCAATACACAGAATGAAAAAAAAAAAAAAAATCATGGCACATGCTCTTCAATCATAAATCCTGTGAGTTTTCAATAGAAATCTTGCGTATTGTCAATTTATATTGTTCTGTTTGGTAAACAGTCTGTGAAGCCAAGCAACTGCCAAGCATTTTACTTATCAGAAGGGCCCAAAGATTTTTTTCGTAATCAGAAACAAATCCAAAAGAAAAAACTCAATGTGCACCTCAGTAATTACCTAGGATTCCCCTTTATCAAGGTTATATCAATCTGTCCATTCTAATAGATAAACTAATTTCCAGTAGCATCATGCCTCAAACAGTATTTTTTGTATCTCTTTTTTCTATTCAGCCTATACCCCAAATATTTCACTGGGACTGGAAAAATCTGAAATGTGTGTAATATAAGGAGTTAAGAAGAAAACAACAAGTTATAAAGCAAACTGCATTTGCAAGGAAATGTTTTATGATTATTGATTTACAAAGTGAAGTTTTATATATACAAGAATGCTCAAACTTCAGAAAACACAGACACTTTTGTACAAACCAGACACTCCTAGTGATCTTTTATTCATTACACACAAAATTAATCTCATGAAACTTTCCATGCAATATTGCTTCTACTCCAGATGGCTACCATCTAATAACAATCTATTTGCATTAATTTGAAGAATTATACTCCTTACTGACACATACTTCCTGCAAGACAGAAGATCATCTTGTTTTGTCAAGTGTCCATCCATCAAGAAATTCTGCTTTCTAAATTTTGCGTGCTCTGGGCTAGCTGAATAATGATATTTCTTTTTTTTTTCTATTCCAGAAGAATAGCACCAGTTTTGACATATAGGGACACGAAATAATACTCTTCTGTTTCCCAAAAAACATCTTCATGAACTATGGAATACAATTGTTTTACATGAGAAATACAGCTTTTTAGTTAAGTATGACATTAAAGAGCTTTTCAAAACACTGGCCAAAGACTATATCAGACTGTAGAACTGGAAAAAGAAAAAAGAAATTGGTTAACTTGTTAACTCGTTTAACTTTTGACCAAACTATCAGGTCAAGATTTCTCTTGTTAAGAAGGGCTGTAGGATTCCTTTTGAGCAAGTGTGTTAAGAACCTGAGCTCTTAAATTTCCAAGGCTATACTTAAATTTCCAAGGCTATAGTTGTGATTCATCCAGATATGACAATGCAATTTTAACCAGAAAACCCAGCCAAACAAAAGGAACAAAAATAAGCCAACAAACCACCAATACCATGCAACAACAACAACACACACACAAAAAGGAAACTACAAATCTCCCACCCTTAAACAAACCATATAACCATTTAAGCAGCACACATCACCAGGCTGGTTGGCCTTTAGCACACAACAAACCAAAGCCCTTTGCAGGAAGGTTGAGGCCAAGGTTTTCAAGGAAATGTTGTTGCAGCATCCACACCACTTTGCTCCAAAGTGGAATTATTGTCTACAAAAGCTTCATGCAGACAGCAAAGCAGACACACCCCATCAAATCCAGCCTGCATGTCCCTGACACTGGAACAAATGAGAGGTGGATATCACCTGTTGGAGCACCACACCATATATAACTTCTGAACTTTTGTTTGATCTCTTCACCCAGGAAAATCCCTCAGAATTTCCAACCCTTTTTTTCTCTAAAAAAATTACCCATGGTCAGTGGGTCTCAATGCACTAGACATCCATAGTAATGGGCTAGACTCTTCTATTTATGGTTTAAAATATTAAGGTTCCCAAGTGTGTTGTTTGATCTCATTTCTACTCATTTCCAGTAGGAGTCTGTGCCTCATATAATCCAACACTTATTAGAAAACTTTCCTAGGGTCACCCTTTACCAATTAAGCTATTTGGCATCAGAAGAACCTCCCAGTCAATCTCACACAGCACCACTCCCCACTGCCCTTCAAACCCTATGTTATTGTTTCTGTCTATTCTGCTCTTGAAACATAAAGATTTTGCTCAAAGACACAAGAAAAACATTTTTCATAAGGGCATTACAATTATTTAGCAGTACAAAAGGATTTGCACCTATACTCTGTTGAAGCCATTCAGACATTTTGATTCCAAAACCCTTACCTAACTTCATTCTTGACTGTACTTTGAAACACAAAACAAGAGAGATTCACTGAAAACAAGAGCCAAATATAATGAACTCTGAGAAAAAAAAAATAAAAAATCAACCATATTAGAGCTCTGCAGTTTGGCATGACAGGTAAGTATTTCTTTTCTTCAAAGACCTCAGTAAATCAGAGCAATGGTGCTGATGGCATGGGATAATTGTCTCTGATATGCTGCAGTGAGCGTTATTTATGGTTGTTTATAAAATATGCTGTCAGAATGGCAGGCTGCCTAGAACCTCGGCCTTATTTATGGATTCTCCTGTCTCCACATGCCCTTTTGCATGCCAAATTAAAAAAATCCCCAAAGTTTTAACTCTATGCTCTTGGAACAAGAGCTCTTCCTTCAGAACACAAGATTTGTTATTTAACAAATCTGTTTTTCTTGAGTTACTCTGTGAATACCTATTGTGGAAAATATATGCAGCTACAGCAAAATACTTCCCACATTCTCTCTCATCAAAAGTCCAAATCCTGCACTGAGTAATGACACAGGTAATGATACTGATGCCATCAGCATTATACTGGATATAATTCAGGAGTCTGGACTTTTGTTTGGGGTTTTCATAGATCTCAATGGAAATAGATCAACCTGTTCCCTCACAATAGTAAAAATATGGCTCTAAATACCCAGTATCTATAAGACATCTTTGAAAACTACCTAAAATGTTTTGTTCAATTTTGTACTTAAGTAGAGCAAATATCTACTTTGCCAAGTATGCCTTTAATTTAAATCCATTTTAAAAAGCCCCGAACCCACCAAACCTCTATAGACTTTCAAAAGGCGAAAGATGTTCTCATTTTCAGTCAAAGAAACTGGTATTTTAAAGCAGAGTTTTCAAGTTCCTTAAACACCAAACACACAACAGTTTCTCTGGTAAAGTCTTGCTTTTCTTCAAAAATTACCTTTTAGCATCAGAGAGCATGGCATGTAGAAAAGATGTAGGAAAGGTGGAGTTTGTTTGAAATAGCAGAGCACAGGTATTCAGACAAGGTAGATCTGAAATCATCAGGGTAGATTTTTTTGATTGTTCCCTAAAAAACTGCAGTAATGGCAGACAATTAAATCAGAATCTAAGAGTGATAAAAATAAGCAGGCTGACATATTTGTACATACTTTTTACATATTATTGGCACATTGAAGATTGCAGATATTGTCTAATAAGGTGTAATTGGTCAATGATATAATAAGATTGAGAATAATTAATTACAATAAAGTATTTCAATATGAATATTGTAGAGGGCCATTTAAAAAATTATATATATATATATATTATCAAAGAACAAAATATAAAGCAAACAAAAAAATGTCCCAATGCTTTAACTTCAATCAGCAGCGTGGTATTTCTTAGCTTCATTAGGAAAGTGAGTTATATAATTACAGTGTGAAAACACCTTCAGCAGTTTAATAGGAGTATTTCTCAAAATAAAATTAACTGAGCTCCTGAGTTTACCTGCACTATTTCTGGCCATGTTTTCAAAATACTACATGGAGAATACACATATATGCATTAACTGATTCCTACCATAAAATAAACTGGTCCCAAAATTCTCTAGGAAGTTGAATAACAGGACAGATGACATTATTTCTTTCCCAAGAAACATCTACTTTCCCATGAAATTTTGCTGTCTTTAGGATTACTTGTTTATATTGCAAAGAATTAAGTATTTCCTGGCTGTTGGACAGAAATCCAAGGAGCAGATTTTGTTACAGAACATAACACCTGTAACTTCAATGAGTAAATTCAATTTGTAGTTGAAATTGGAAAGAACTCATCTCCTGAAGTTTCTTTTCTGTTGCTATAGAAGTCGCAGATATTTGGAGCAGACTGGTCTCTGCAAAACAAGACATTTCCCTCATCATGGGACCATACAAATTAATTCATAGAAAAAGGGAATCCAGATTAAACAAGCCATCAGCTACATTCATTTGCTTAACTTCTAACAGAACACAGCACAGCCATGGCATACAATCAGACACATTTATCCCAGCCTTTTTGAATTGTTTCTGCCAGATGTTGTTCTTCTTGCATCATTTCTTGCTTTGTGGGGACGATATTTCAAACCCTAACCATTTGGGAAAGGCAAACCTTGGCTTGTAACTATTTCCCCTGGGAACAGGAGGAGGCTGTAAATTCTACCAACCCAACAGATCACCTTAAGACCCTCCCTTGTGAAATCCCACTGGGAGAAACTGATGTTTAAAATGATTGAATTGCATCAAAACAATCAAAGACTACAGAAAACACAACATTTAAACTATGGAAATCAGGTGCTGGCACTGGCAATCACCCAAAAATTCAGGTCCAAAGTGTGCCTGTCCACACAAGCAGCGCCTAGAACAGCAGCTTTCTTGGTTGAGTGGTCATCAGAATACTGAACAATTTTAAAGGCCTTGCACTCATCCAGACATTGCTGGAGTACAAAGCTCTTGCAGCTTCCAATTCTTAAAAAAGGTAGCAAATATTTCTGATTTCTTTTTGTAAATGTGGATATGGTCAGTTTTTGTAGAGAAAAGGTGGAGAAATAACAGAAGACAAACAGAAGTAAAGTGCTGCACGGCATTCACACAAAAGATACCAAGATCTTGAATTTAAGAGGGGTAAGGCAATCCACAAGGGGAGAAAAAGGAAAAGAATTTGAAAACAATTTGCTTTTGGGATGTCAAAATCAAATTCCTCAGTTCAGAAACGGAGCTTTTCATTCACTAAAGCAGTAGGAAGTAGAATAAAATAGGATTCAAAGGAGAAGTTGTACACACATACTTATCCCTCTTCACAGTGATTAGTGAAGGGATAGAGGTAACTGTGGCAGTTTTAGCTCATGAGGAAAGCAGACACACATAGCAGTGGGAAAGAATTAAATTTTTTCAGCTCATTTGTGATATGATCAAGAACATGCAATACAACGTGATCAATCTGAACGTAAAGGAATTGCAGAGTCCTAATCAGAAGATAAAAGACTTTTTTTTATATAGCAAGAGAATCAAGTAATTCCAGTTCATTGACTAAGATCCAGAAGTTACCAGAATCTTGCCCAAACCTCCCCTTATCCACTGATTGTACATCATCTAGTAATCATGTGTTCTTTGCTGCTGGCTAGCTTTCAGCACAAAGACAGATGCCATGAGCTTCCTATTAGCACGATACAGACGGTAGCAGCACTTGTAAATCAACATGATGGATTGCTCCAGGAAACAAGATCCTTCTGATTGCAGCTTTAGGCAACTCAGAAAGGGGAAGATTCTCCTTTGCTTATGGCAACACATGACCGATGCTTTAAATCTTTCTAGAAGTACATATATATATTTGAGTACTATGTATTTGGGAAACATACTAATAAATCAAATAATTTCATTGAATAATAGAATGGTTTGGGTTCAAAGAAACCTTAAAGATCATTAAGTTCCAACCCCCCTTCCACCTGACAAGGCTGCTCAGAGCCTCATCCAACCCTGCCTCAAATGATTCCAGGAATGGGGCATTCACCAGTTCTCTGGACAACCTGGTCCAGGGCCTCACCATCCTCATAGTAAAGAATTTCTTCTTAATACCTAAGTTAAATCTACTCTCTTTCAATTTGAAGTCACTCCCCCTTATCCTATCCCTACATTCCCTTGTAAAAAGTCTCTCTCCATCTTTCTTTTAGGCTCCCTTCAGATACTGGAAGGATGCCATAAGGTGACCCCAGAGCCATCTCCTTTCCAGACTGAACAAGCCCAGCTCTCTCAGCCTTTCCCCATAGGAGAAGTGCTCCAGCTAAGGTAGTGCCCTCCTCTGGACTTGCTCCAAACAGGTCAGTGTCCTGTCTGAGCTGAGAACTCCACTGAGGTCTCAGGAGAGTGGAGTAGAGGGGCAGAGCCAGCCCCCTAATTTCTGCTGGTATCTTGCATAATTATTTCACACAGCGTTCTACCTACGGCAGGTAACTGCTTTCACAGTAACTACTCTTTCTTTCTTTGCAATGCTTACAGAAAACCTTTGTTTCTTGTTCTGCTCTTTTTGAGACTAGACATGGGAAGCTATGACTTATATATACTACCACCATAGTCTGAAATCAAGGGCTATCCCAAATTCAGGATAAAACAGCATACCATAGATAAGTGCCACTAGCCATTTCTTCTTACAAGGACAAAAAGACATTATTCTGCTTAAAATATATATATCAAAATGAATTTGATAGGAATACCTATGAGTTATGCAACAAACTTATATGGCTCTAAAAGTCAACAATACCTTTCATTAACAGTCAAAGGACCATACAAGTGTAACCTGTAAAATACCATTCTGGTTCTTCCTCCAATAGCATGCCAATATCATAACATCCCATAAGCTAGAAAACTGTAAGGATGAATTGACATCACACACAACATGTTACATACAACTCACAAAATGTTATGGAGGAATCAAACTACACCAAGTAGGTTCAAACTTCCTAATGCCTCTAACTGCATTACCCTGCTGCTTGTTCCTTTCATTTGTAACTGAAAGGCTGCAGAATGAAAAGAAAGGTGTAGGTGCCAATCTGTGCTGCATTACTCCTTATGCAGAGAGAACATATTGAGTCGCAAAACACATTGCTCTGTTTCATCTGAGGAAGGGTTTTATTGTACTAAAATCCTGACCTGTTTTGTGATTAATGGTCTAGTTTTAGCAGAAAAAAAAATGTCTCCAGTCACATTTGCTGTATCTTTACACATTTTTATATTATTACCTGCATTGCAGTTTTCAGTAGGATCAAAACAAAATAAAGCATCATTTAAATCCAATCTATTTATATACAGATGGAGCCTCACACTGAGCATGGCATGAATAGCTTCTAAACTATCCAAGCTGACTGATTAAACCATAAGTGAACTACTTGATGAAGTGCAGCAATGTAAGGAATCCATCCTGCACACTTCCTTCACTTCAGAAAGGTATTTCATAAATGCCAACTTAAAGGCCTTTTCTGAGCACTTTCAACTACTGGCTTCAGTAAACAAACCTAGGAAGTGAGCAATGTGCTTCGTTTTCTGCATCTATTTTATCCACCTCTTCAGTGCCTCATGAGTTCCACCAGAGTTACAGAAAAAGCTAGTGCACTGACAGCCTATTACTGGCCCAAAGGATTAACACGACCCCAAACAAGCACCGTCACAAAGTGACACAGAACTGTGGGTCAAGCCCTGTGGCACAGCTGCTCTGCCTGTCAATTAAGTAGCAAGGAAAAACTTACAAGAAAACCCCATGTGTTTCCCAAAAATTTCCCAGCCACAAGAGAACTAATTCCAACAAGTGGGTTTGCATAGTTGGTTGATTGGTTGGGAGTTTTTGCATCTATTAAAGATTTGCTGATTCACAGGTTTAAAGGGATGAAAAGGAAAACCTTTTCACCTTTAGAGAACATGAAACTTCCTGCCAGACTAAGAACAGGTACAGAAAATACGTATTACTGAAAGACGTCAATACTTTTCTTCATGAAACCACATTAAAGGCTTTCATCAACAAAGGAATACTTCAGCTTTTGGCATCAGGCATTACAAGCACCTCTAGGTGATGGGAGTTTTAGCTTCAGTTTAAGTATGACCTGATTTTTTTTTCCCTTCCAACAGAAGCATTTGCTTAATAATGAACATTTAAAAATATTAGGTAGTTATGATTCAATCAAATTTATATATTGCGTCAATTTTTCATGTACCCCTTTATTTTAAAAATCAGTTGTGAAATCTCCTAACAATAGAAGCTGCAGTGTCCTCTCTTTCGGAGATATTTTCTTTGATTTACTCAATGTAAATAGCATTAACATACCATAAATGCCTATCTCCTTGAGTGAAATCTTTATGAATGGTTTTGTAAATGCAAATTTTTCAAATGAAAACTTGAAGTTTGATTTTTAAGATATGCAAAATTTCTAATAGTTGATAGTTTCAGAAACATCACCATGAATCCTGCAAATGTGACTCAGCAGTCCAGAGTTTTATTATGTAAACCGAAGGCAGCTGGACCCAAACGAAAACATGATGAAAAACTGCTGAAGATGGATGCACATACTCCTGTAAGTTTTCTTCATGTTTCTTGTCTATAAATACACGTGGAATTTTATCAAGGGCTGAAGACATGCAAGTTACCATAAACCCAGGTGAAATTGCTATTGTGAAAATCAAGATCTTTTTAACGTAGGACAGGTTTTACCACTTCTGTTGCCATATTCTCCCAAGAGCCTACATTAAAAATTAGCTTACAGCACAAAGGAAGGTTTGCTTTCTTCTCTTTTATGATTCCCAAATGATAAAGTTCACAAGCTACCTGCCTAGAAGACTGCATATGTTATTATGGCAAATTTTAATACTCCAACTACAACTACAGATTAGAAGGAAGAAAAAAACTGCTTTACCTACACTACAGAAAAACGTTCTCCAATGACAAACCTAGGAGGTTTGATGTTGTACAAGGCACTTTTTAAACTGCCTTGGAGGCGAATTTCTGACAGCTTCTATCCTTACAGCCAGCGAGGACAGATGGTTTAAATCTGCATTATTTCACTAAGCTATTGAAAAAAATGTAAATTTATTCAAAGGATCCAGATTTGTGTCTTCCTTCTCCCCGCCAAGCATAAGTAAGAGGGATTGAAATATACTTGATAAATAATTTGAGCAATATTTAATTGCAAACTAGAATATTCCAGTAAGAAAACAGCATTGCAAATTCCTATAAGATCAGTATCTCATTTTACCATTCACAGGCCTCAGATAAGTTCCAGAAGGAAACCTGTCCCACAAGATATGGCCACACTCAGCAGTGCAGGGGAAGCATCAACACATTTATAGAAAGGTTCCAGAAATTTCCTTTATCTTCAGAAAGATGTGTGCTGCCAACAAACTTCAGAATCAGCTGAAGATTCATCTACACCAGAGCTGCCGCCTCACTGAACCTGATCCAGCTACATCTGTGGTAACACCCATGGAAACCTTTGCTTTATTTCTGGAAGTGCACACGTTGCTATGAAGGCTGAGTGCCACTGTACACATGGGTCTTCATTATCTCAGAACAGCTCCAGTGGCTGCTCCTGCCATGGTCTGTGTGGAGAAAGGCAGGATAATACCTTCACCACTCACCCACTCTGGCTGGGCAGCCGACAGCTTGGGCAAACTAAAAGCCAGAAACACAAAAAAAAAAAATTTCTAACAAAAGGAGCACAGCATGGCAGAATCAGACCTCACATTTCTTCTTTGCAAGGTACAGAGACTCAGATAAAAGTTGATTGTACTTTATTAACTGAGCAGTAGAACAGAAATGTATTTTTTTTCAATTTCCTTAAATATTATTAGTAGAATACTCTTGACAAGCTGTTTCAATACAGGACTTTAGAGGCACCATGGCTTGCTGACACTCAGCATGGAAGGTTTTATCTTTCACCAAGAAATATTGGCACATTTTACATCACTGTCATGGCTTTATGAACCTGTCTCAATTTACTTGCATATTTTTGAACTGGTGACTCCATAACTAAATACACTATTCTATTTCCATTATAAAGGTGACAGGAGCAATGAAAATAATGTCTCTAATGTAGTTTGAAGGGGTGTTTTTCAACACCAAAAAATATATTACCTTCGACAAAACATCACCTTAGCAGTGTACATTCAACTGATTACGGATCAGTTATATCCATATAACAGTATAATTTTGTAATAATTATTCATCATTCCTCCATATACTTCTTCACTGAACTATCACTTTTAACAGTTTTCTATTTTCTCCCTGGTCAATGAAAAAGGTGTTCCAAATACTAGTCTGAAAAAAACTATCAATACCCCAAATACTGCTAAAACTACTAATTTAGGAATTCCCTTTATTCAAGGTTCACCACTTGACTTAGCACCCTTAAATTTTCTCACCTGTCATCTTAAACAAGTGTTTACAGGAATCTGTCATATAAAACACCATTACCTGTATCAGCCAATCTAAATCACATTAAAAATTATACCAAGCCAACTTGGTAAGATTAATCTTCCATCAAGCCTGTTAAGGAGTTGTTAATTACATTTTGCAATTTCAATTCTATTATTAAAGCCTTTTTTCAATCACTCAATTATTTTGCATGGACTGAAGTAAAGATGAAGATCCTAAGTCATAACAAATGGAACAAATGTTAATTTTCTACTGATTTTTTGAAGGAAACCTTTTTCATTATTCTTAAAAATAACCAGCAAAATGTCAATTTCCAAGTTCTTCTTAATGCAATCTTTAGAAAGAAATCTTTGAAAATTAGGTGGGTTTTCTGAATGTTTTTCCAACTTTTGTAAATTTTGTTGTGCTCATTCAGTTATTTGCCATACAATGTTTCATGTACAATTTTCTTAGTGCATTTAAATTCCATGTATTATTAACTACATCATCATCCACAAGAGTGATACAGATGTGTAATTCCTCCTCACCTGAGTTGTGGTAATTGTACACATCTATTCCAGTTCTATTTAACAGATGACATTAGATCAGGTTAATTCAACTCAATACTATTATCAAACTATACCCATTTAACCAAAACCTTCAAGTCTTAGATATTTTTAATGTCTTTTTCTTTTCCATCATCTTACTTTCTGTAATTAACTCATACTTTGTAATTTCTCTAGTTTTGTACTTTTCCTTTGGTTAAAATTTGATTTATGACACTATAGAGTATCTAACTTTTCCCTGAAATATAGCTGGGCTTTTTTGTTGTCTTCAAAAAAAAAAAAAAAAAAAGAAAAAAAAAGGGATCTTTATCATACAAGGCATTACACTTTGATATATAATTCACCAAATATTCTGTAAGCCTCTCAATTCTTATTCCATTATCCTAATTTAATTTTTTCTTCTAATTCATTTAACCATATTTCTTTAAGTGAGCAGGGAAATGTCAAGGTCTTTGCACTGAGCTGTGACAATCTTTGTTTTCCGTCTGGATGAGGTACAAATTAATATTTTTTCATTAGTAGTATTCAGGCTACAATTGGGCTGGGAATTGTCTTCTAGGATACCAAGAGAAATTGAATTTACTTTCAATTTAGTTGAATGCAGGATTCAGCATGGAAGCTTCATGTACAAATTTCCATAATCTCCACAATAAGATGTATTTTTTCATGTTACATATAAATAGGCTCCTACAGAACAGTCATTCTGGTCTTGAGCTACCATTTTGCACTTCAGTTCTTACAAGATTTATCCATTGTCACTGGAAGCTTCCCAAGCTACTTGGTAATTCAAACGGCTAAAACTGTATTTGGCGTGAAGTATCATTTTTCCTTCCACCACATAAGTCTTCCCCAACATGCTAAATATTGAGTCATGAGAGTCATTCCAATGGCTTCAGTGTTGTCCTACCGGTATTTATTTTTTTTACTAGTTTTTCTCCGTGGCTGCTGAGCAACTTTTAGAACACCCTCGACATACAGTCCCCCATGATAAAGCCATAGAAGCTGTTAATGCACATGAACCAGGTCTGTTTAATTCACTTTTTTAACTTTACAGTGCTCACTCTAGTCTTGTTTACAAGAAGGAATATGTCAGAATCATTGGGATGGGCTTGAAAATTGTACTACTCTGTGGCCCTACTGCAGCAGTCCTTCAGATATCTATTATCTATTCCTTCAGATATCTAATTTACATCCTTTGACCCCCTCTCCTAAAAAGCATTTCCCTGACCACAAATAAAGTCTCCTCTTCTGAACTGATGATTATGCTGAAGAGGAGCTAAACTATATTTGACAATTTTTTTTCCTTAAGAAGCTTTGATTTTAAGCAATGGAATATCTTTACTCTTGGAAATAATCTCTTTGTTAGACCTTTACACATATCTGTTTAAAGATTTGATTCAATCTTAGATGATTTCCTTTTTTGAACAATTTTGCATATTATGTTTTAAGACTTTCTTCAGTCAAAGAGCACATTTTGTTTGCTCAGAATTTCATTAGGTATTAAAAAAAAAAACAACAAAAAAAACAGAGCCTTTTCCCTCAATGCATTTGCAGTTTCCAACTTACTTCAAGATATTCTCCAAATAGGATCCAGTTGTCTCTGGATGTTAGTACATGTCAGCAACATGTAAATATCAAAAAGAGTCAAATCACTATTGATTTACAACACAGATAATTAGGGATGAAAGTGTAGTAAAGCTTTTTAATAGAATCCTGTCAATCATTTCCAAGCACTACATTCTCATTATGTATTTTCTGAAACCATATGATGGAATTCTGCCAGTGACATTTGAGTGATAGTGACTTTGATTTCAAAGGAAATGTTTCAGGTTCATTTCATTACCTTGGAAAAGTAAAAGCAAATTTGCCTTATAAAAAGCAATTACTTCTTAGCTGACCAGCGCACAATAGCAATATAAAAAAAGATTTCTCATTCCCCTACTCAAATCCTAAACTAGCAAACTAGTGTTTGATTTTGCTTTAAACCAATTTTACCTTGTTTGAATTGCAAAACCATTTAATCTTCATAAAGGAGCTTATTATAATGGAGATCATATTTTATTGGTACAGTACACCACCCTAGGACAAACAAGGGGTTTTTGTGGTTTGGAGGGGTTTTTGGTGTTTTTTGTCATTTTGCTTGTTTTTGTCTTCAGAAGGAATGCTTAAATCTGTAATATTCACACCCTTGAGGCATGCAACATTTTGAAGCTTTGTAAAAATACCTACAATTAAAAAGTATTCCAACAATAATAAACAAATACAGATATTCACGTTGAATGTGTTATATTGTCAACATCTCTCTTCCCATAATTGTATATATGTCCCAAAACGTCCTATTTATTGTTGATCCACAATAAATAGGAGTTGAATTCTACACTTTCATGGTTTCTACAATGGGTTGTCTCAACTGATCCTTTGTTACCAGGCTTAATAACCATAATTTACAATTACTTACATGGCAACAAAGGTATAACACTGGAATAGGATTCAGCATAAAAAAATTATAACTGTAATCATTTCAGGTAATTCTAGTACCAAAAAATCTCTTGTCTTCCACATTTACACACAAATTGAGAATATTGTATCTTATGTTACTTACTAGTCATGCCTACCAATGTAATTAAAATTTCCTTGGAGGTTACTGAGCATCATCACAGTATTCCTCGGCATCTTCTATTATAAAGTCACATTGAAAAATAAATAGATCGATATGGAATTATAAACATCAGCAACAAGCATATCATTCAGCAAATTTACACAGTTCATTAGAAAAAATGGAAAGAAAATCACAAGAAGTTGCCATATTTTCTGACCATATTTAAAAAGAAACTAAAATAAAATCCCTACTTATTTCTGTAATACAGCATGTCTAAATGTATAAATTATAGGTAAGAAGCACGATTCCAGGGCTTTTTAAATCTCTCCAACTGAAATAATCTAAAATTAAAATGCAGAAATTGAAAATAAAATTAAGTGAAGAAACCATTAAATCAATAGTAATACAAAGCATAAATCCAAGAAAAAGCTTTAGAGAAGAAGCAACATGAAATATTTTGAGCTAAAAGCAGAGCACTTTCTCTCTGCATTTGAGTGCAAGATGTGAAATGATATGTGTTAGCAACTGGAAGATTTTAAGAGGTAGTCCCAAACTAATTTCTACCTATAAAAGGTAAAGTAGAATTAACCTGCAGCTTTGACTTTAGGAATAAAGAGGCATTTAACACAAGCACGCACTCCATTGTTGAGGACTGTACAAAGCTGGAGATTAACACATAATTGCTGCACTTGTGAAAAAGGTTAAGGAGAGACTGCACTTGAGCAGAAACAATGGAAATATTTCAGGCAGTCCCACGATCTCACTGAAGCCTCTCTTTTCTGCAAGCCTTGAGTGCATGATGCACACAGAGGAGCCACATTGGGATTGGGTTTATCATCTGATAACAGATAGAGTTAAGAGCTACTTTGAACTTTAAGTGATATAATTTGTCATCTTTGTTACCAAGCTGGAGTAATTTTCTGGCCACACAGCAACCTTCCCATTAAGAAAAGTTCAGATTACACTGTTACTTTGCACATAACCCAATTAATTTTCCCTTTGCACATGTGTAAAACCAAAATATTCTGAGACCAACAGATATAATAAGGAACTGCAGAACAATGGAGAAAGAGAAAGCAAATAGACTTTGCTAGTGATCATGGAAAACTAACTTCAATTGTATACCTAAATTTAAGAGAAATCATCAATGCCAAGGCCTTTCAGCAAAGGACTTGAAAGGTTTAAGAACCATGATAAGCACTGACAGAAATGAACATATAAAATTACTTTTCATTAACAAAAAGTATGCCCAAACTTCTACGTACTAAAACCTAAACTTAGCTAAAATAGAAAACTTGAATTTTAGATCATCAGAAAGTGAAAAGAGAAAACATTACCTCACAAATGTTTTGTAAACAAATACAACATTTGAACTTGTCTGCTAATAAACCAGTAGTGCATAATCCAGAATCTGAAATAAAATCATCAACAACATAGTCATGGAAAGGAAAATTGAAAATCCTTCAATTTAAAAGAGCATTATATTGCAAGTCAACAAAAGAGTTCCATACAGAGGTGCAGACAATCCAGTGAATAACAGACGTTAACAAAGCCAAGCAGAAATGAATTAACACTGTCCTTGAATCAAGATAAATATCAAATGAAATTGTACATCATCCTCAGGAAAAGCAAAAACAAATTATGATTCTCAGATATAAATATTAAATGAGAGGAATCAGATAGTTCTGAAAGAGTGCTGTGTTTAAACCACTGTATAAAAAACCCAAAATTAGTACTGTGAGCTTCAAAGGGATTAAAACCACTTAGCTGCAAAAATATATCAAATAAATAGTTACCATAATATGCTGGTTACATAGAAAGTGACAAAGATACTTCAAATAGAAAACTGATTTCATTACTTCATTGAAGGAATGAAATATTCCAATAAAAACAATAAAATCTTTTTCCACCATTCTTCATTCAATGGCATTCCTGTTTCAAATGGATGCCCTTGCATTTTCCAGATTTTTTTTTGTGAGAAATTGAAACATTTTTCATAATAACATTTGGATTTTGCAAATTGTTCTCCCCTCTTCTTAAGCAAAATGTCAAAGTCTTACTAGAACAAAAATAGAAATTTGAGGGTTTTTTTTCTATATTGAAAGGTATTTTAATTTGTGGCACATAGCAGCTTCCTTCTATTATTTCCAAAGAACAATAGAATATACTTTTACTGGGCTATTAGAAAACTCCCTAATATACTGCTGCTTTATCTGTACTATGCCTATGACCTCTTTTATCTCATAAATTATTTCTTCATATAGTAATCATTGATTTGATTTTAAGCCTTTAATAATTTTGTGGGAAAAAGAAAAAACCTCAACAAAACACACATCACAGATATGTAAAAGGAGATTAATACAAATGGAAATCAAAGTAAGACTTTATTGTAATAGAACAGCAAAAGTGATTTCAGCAGTAACTGGAACTCTTTCTCCACATAGCTAAAATCAACTACTGAGATTTGTTTCAGAGAATTTTTATGATTTGTTTGTTAATTTCTTGTCAATAAAAGAGTCTTAAGAGCAATTCCTCTTTAGCAAAGATATGTGGTTTTCGGCTATGTAAATCTTGGGACTTCTAAAAGCAAAAGTGCTGCAATAATGTTGGTTTGTCAAAAGAGATGATACCAGTTAAAAGAAATCAAGGAGGAAAGTTATAAACACCTAATAAAATTCAACTTCAAAGATGCCAGTGATGACAAATCCTTTGACACATTACCACGAGCAGGTCTCTCTAGTACTGCAGCTGAAATTCTTGCCACCAATGGATCAGAGAGGCCACAAATATTCACTGCCTCCCATGTTCCTTTTCCCTTCTATAATTTCAGCCTGAACTACAAAACATTTTCCTTACCTCTGAGGGAAAAATATAACTCACACAATTTTTAAACATACACTACATCAAAGTGGTCACAGAGATTGCAGGGATCTCAGCATAGTAACAGAGGCACACAATTAAATCTGTATCACAGCAGACATAATAACCTGCTGCCGCTTGAGTAGAATCAGATGGATGCTCATTAAAATCTAGAGTTAGAAATTAAAAAAAGAACTTGGAGAAGTCAAGCTGTCCTCAGGTCTGACTCGCCTTTTGATGTGACATAGAGGTGACCAAGTCAAATTCAATCAAAGAAAAAAATGAATAATCAAATTTAAAAAAAAAAAAAAAGACAAGGGGAAAAATATTACCACATCATAACGGTAAAGATTAAGGTAAAGCACGCCATAAAACTATTCTTTTTTGATTGAATTTAGTGCTTCTGAAAAGGAGTCAGATTGACATCAGCAGAAACCAAATCCTTTTGTTCCCAGAACAAGCTCAGTACAATCAGCATTAGAAAGCACAAACTCCTGCCACTGACCACAGAGCTAAACCCAGACCTGGCAGGGGCAACCTTTCTGCAGGGATAAAACAGAAATTCATTTTCTGTCTTCATCCTAGCCTTGTTCTCTCCTGCAAGACTGTCAGCTAGTGAAACAGCTAGTAGGGGTTGGTATGACCTAGTTTAGAGATATCCATATCGCAGAAGAAAAAGACCAGCAGCTGATTTACACAGGCTATTCATTGAACATCAAACATTTAAAACCAAAAGCACAATTTTTTTTATATTAGCAAACTTTGAGAAAAATGTGGATCCAGTCAGTGACCACTAAATCTTATACACACCTGCACATACAAAGTATATGCTACCTGCCAATTTTGGCCGAGTTGTGGCCAGATACTTATAAAAATCCAAGTAACCCCATTGTTTGATGGCACAAAGGTATCCTCTTTTGTCTGCAATGTGGAAATATCTGCATCTAAACTACACCTGAACTGAGCAGTGAGTTTTCCACACTGCAGAGACCCCAGTTTCTCAGTCCTTCTGCAATTGCAGAGCTGCCCCCTTGCTTTGGCATGGGTCAGCCCAGCATTGACACTGCTCTCCCTCCCCTTGGTGATACCAATGAGATCCCACACACTCATCCTCACACACCAGGACATGGCTTCAGATAAGCCAGCCTTTTGTCTGTGTCACCTCCCTTCACAAAGGGACAAAATTACAGAGTACTATGTCAAAACCAGTGGCAGCAAGACTCAGAAGCACAGGTTTTCATCATTATATGATAAACAAAGCACAGGATCACCCAGACACAACCCATTTGGTTCCACAATGCCAGAAAATAATGCCACTCACTCCCATGCAACTCACTCTCCCTCTCAGTGTGTTAACCACTGCTTGTGTTGAGTATTACACTGAAGCACCTGCTGTCAATGAAATAGTCTGCCCCGGCAATCATTTGGCAGCATTGTGCTGCTTCAAATGGTCATCATCTCCAGTAACCTAGTGAGAAAATGAAATGCATTTTCTCCTCTGTCCTGGTTGTTCAGACAGAATATCAATGAAATTTGAAAAGAATTTATACATGCTTCAGGTCAATGAATCCACTTGCCTCCGAGCAGGCATGACAAGCACTGACAGAAGCAGGATCCAAGCAATTAGCAGTCTTGACAGAAAAGCTCTGATTGGGCTTTGTTAGCAATCTACTGCAGCTTACAAAGGCACAAGAGCTGCCAAGACCCTGCCACGTTCCCATTGATGGAAGCAGACTTTAAAAATTTACCAGTCAACATGTGGCCCTCCAATCTCCCAGTATAAACATTTCATTCAGAGTTTGCAGCTTTTACTGATTTTGCAAAGAGATCTTACAGAGGCTGCAATCAA
The DNA here is from genome assembly GCA_013401135.1 of Cettia cetti. NCBI lineage: Eukaryota > Metazoa > Chordata > Aves > Passeriformes > Sylviidae > Cettia > Cettia cetti. The sequence continues at coordinate 61,711 of VZUI01093837.1, forward strand.
AGCAGCACTTGTCAGGAAAACCTAAGTCATTAAGAAGTGTTATATAAACACAGCGAGCCAGGCTCCAAATGTCAGAGATCAGTATTAGCCTCTTACGTAAGCTCTTGAGTATTTTGCAATAAATGCATGATTACCAAACTATGGCAGATTACTGAGCCATGGATACAGATCACACACTTGTAAATTGTCTTACTCTCCAGACCACATTATTTTGATTAACTATGAGTTATATTATTCCTCATCGACACACTAACGAACAGTAAAGAGAGACAAACAGGATTTCTTTTCATACTCTGCTCATTTTAAGTTTAACAAATGTTTAAAATAATATCCACCTTCTGCAAGCAAATCTTCCATTCTTGCTTCCTGCACTTATTTATTTTTTAACACTGAAAATAAATAGTGATTTTAAAATGCGAGGTTTGAACTCTATAAATACACAGCTCCAAACATTGAATAGTGAAGCAAAAAAAGGTCTTTTGTAATATACCAAGGGCTTTAATATTACTTTTTTCCCTGTTTTTCATGAAGGAAATACAAAGTGAATTCACAACATTCATGTTATTACTTGTAAAAGTATGCATCTGAACTTAGAACCTGAACATGTTTAAATCCATTTACTCTTTGTTTTCTTTAACAGTGGACAGACAATTGGCTTCATTTCTCTTAAGTTTCTGCTAGATATCCATGCTCATTAAGCCTTTTGTATCTCATGCTGTGTGACTAATTCCTGTGCATTTATCTAGCTCTAGTTCAGGAGTCCAATGCCCCTCTGCAGCTGCAGGTGCAGCTCTTCAGAGCAGTGTGCCACTGCCGAAGGGAAAAGCCCAGGGCCTGAGCCGTGTAATAAGGCCCAAAGAGACCCAGGCAGCCAAGGAACACTCTCTTACCTTCAGGCTTCTTTGGGCACTACAAAGACTCCTTGCCACAGATCTCAGTGTAAAAATTCTGACTTCTTCCCTACCCTTCCACACTGACACATTTCTCTTTTCTCCCAGTAGCCCAGTGCAAGGCAGGAGGGAGTGCCTTCAATGGAGGGTGTAGGGCTGGGCAGAGGAAAAGCCTCATACTAAACAACGTGTATGCAGGCTTAATTTTTGTTATTTCCCCTTGTGTTGCTGTTAATGAAAAGCAAATATGCACCATCATCATCATTATGAGGCCTGGGAGACACCACAGCCTTAAGGTTACAAAGTGGACAAAATAGTTTTCAGAATCTAGAAAAGAAAATGCAAAGTGCAGCTACAAATGGGGAGCTCATTAAAGTTAAGCCTGTTCAAGGTAGCAAGAATGTCAATGAAAGAAGTACTTCTCCAAATTATTTGCTGCATAAACAGGTTATGCATGGGCAAAACAACCCTCCTTGTTCTCTGCTGAGGAAGCACATGTCAAACTCCAGGCTGAGAGCTCTTCCAAACAGTTGACAGCATGAGCAGCTCAAATTGTCAGCAGCAGTATGTTTCGTGCTACAGCATTTGCAAATATATAAATTAAATTCATTGAAATAATTTTAGTGGTGAGCTGAAGGAAGACTATTCATAAAATCAGACATTGTTTTGCCTGGTATTGACAGCTCTACCAAACTTCTCTTACTCCTGAGAGGACCAGAGCTCAGAGCCCATAAGGCTGACAACACTGCAGCACAGACAGACGTTTCTGCACCTGGGTCTGAGTTGTCTGAGGGGTTACACACCCCCTGAAACATGGAGACTGTTCACAAGAGGAAGAAGTCCTTAGGTTAATTGTCACCAAAGGAATTATACGCAACTTCATGGTCTGTCTTGGACTAGAAGCACTGTGAAGGATTACTGAGTTTCAGCTGAAGGAAAAAGTGAACAGGAGAAATTCAGATAACTTTCTACTCAATTGCAAGAGCAGATTTCACAGCATTCCTTCTGCAATCATCGATTCATAAACTAGGATTTCCCTTTGACCCGAACCTGCTTGGTAAATAAGATGGATGAAGTTCAGTGAACAAAAGAGTATTTTATTTCAGCCACAAATTAATTTACCATCAGGATGTAAAGTTGTATTCCTTTATCTCTAGTGGAAAATAAGGTACAGAAAGTACCTGTACCCTGTTATCACAGGGTGACACCCATGTGTCATAGAGGCACTCAGCATTTGAACAAGCCTGTAGCAGTTTGTCTATGACACATGTGAATTCACTTTCGATTATTAATCCTGCTGCCCAAAGCTAGCTATGCTCCATTTGCTGGTGTTTGGTTGTCCTCATAACTCAATGTCCACACACATGTTTATACACACCTGAGGAATCTGCTTTAAAGTAGGTCCTTTTTTCTGAGTATTTGGCATTCTATTGCACTTTGAAAGATGCATTTGACACCACAAAACACACTATGTGAAAATTCTGCCTTTGGATTCAATAAGGAGAAGTTTAAGGTCCAACCCCTCCCTTAAAGAAAGTAGTGGCACAGAAAAAAAAAAAAACAGTTACTGAGAGATGACGAGTCATCTAATTCACAGGATCTTGTTAATTACTTTAAGCAGATTTCCATTAGTAGGTTAAATTTATCACGTGGCTTCACATGACAAAGCACAGGATTTCCAAGGTGACTTTTAACTGCAGTGGCTTGCCTTTTCACTATAAGATTCTCCAACAGATAGAGAAAACACCCTACATGCAATACACCCTGATATTTTCACCATATATCCTCATAACGAATAAAGCAACATATGACTAAGGAGTTGGAAATTATGATATGCTCTTCATTTAAGATCACACCATCATTTCAATGCACGAATAAAGGATTTGTCAAACTCTTCATAGTGATTTGACTGTGAGCTACCCAAATCACAGGTCTGCATAGTTAGGACCTTTCCAAAGGAAGCCATCATCAGCCTGCTACTAGAATTCTTATAAATCAGAAACAGTATTTGTAGGCTTTAGCATCTGTCTAAAGCACATAGCAGCTATTTGAAAGCTGTTAGCACTGTTAACACAGTGCTGAAATAATGCAGGGCAGAACACAGAAGGGGTAGAAGAAGTGCAAGTTCAATCTGTGTTTCTTTACATAAATCAGTAGCCCCTGAACAGCTTTTCGGATGCGTGGCACCCAGGGAAACCACCACGACCCTAAGAGACAATCTGTGGGAAATTAAATCCCAGGCAAGCTCTGACAGAAAGGTGCTGTTTCAAATCATAAAATACTTTTTTAAAATATATATTTTTCCTCTAATAATTATTATTTATGAACTAAATCTTAAATATGAAAAACATATATTCAGGTCACTCAGGATGGTAAGGGAATGTTTCTTATATTATGATGAAACAAAGGTGATGACTCACTGTCAGCTTCTGTAAGTACTTTTTGAAAATGGTTATACTGATTACAGAGAAAACAAATTTCCTTCAACCATCTGCTTTTCCTTCTATTGAATAAGATAAAACATTTGGCATATATTTGGGATGCAAAACTGCATTTATTACAGTTTCATATTTATTATGCAATTGATTTGTAAAAGTCTCAAAATTATGGAAAACACTCTGATGTATTCTCCTGTTTTGAAAAGATACAGATTACATATATATGCAGACTACTGCCACAATTGAATTTCTTTTCCTAATGACAATACAGCGATAAAGGTCAAATTAACTTCCATTCTTGTGTGCTTTGTTATTTGTAAAATCATTTTTGTCCTAGGGTCTTCTGAATAATGGTTTAAAAACACTCTTTAAGAATTAAACATACCAAAATACTGATGGATTAAATGAGACCTAGTTTCATAATCATAATGCACAGTGTTTAGTACACAATGTTTTCTTTGAGTGTGTTTAGTACTGGCTTTCAAGAGGATCCCTTGCATTTTAAAATAGACTCAGTTTCATTATCATAGATGTATCCTCCTTTTGAAAACATTTAGTCATTCAGATATATTTTTTTTAATTTCCTGGATTCTAAACCCCTGGTGGGATAATCTCTTACCAATCCATATGGGGAAGGCAGTTTTGCAGATCAACAAATCCTACCATTATTTGATTTGATCTAAGAACAACTTAATTGAAACAACACAAAGTCATTAAGAAAGGTTCTTAGGCATATCCTAGTAATGTAAATGACAGACAGCTTAAAATAATGAAAATTTTGTTATGACCAGTAGGTGACCCCATTCTCATAATAAGGAAATCCAGGATTTTTTTATGTATACAGAACATTCTGGTTGGCCACAAATAATGGTTATTTTTGTGCCAAAGAAACGGACTGGTAACAGGGATACTGCATGAAATACACATATATGGAGTATGAAAGAATGCTACTATGAAATAGGCACATGCCATAAACCAGGCAAAGGATTCAGGCAATGGAAATTCTCTTCTGAGAGTATACTGAATTTCATTTCAATATATGCATCAAAAATAATTATTTGGGGTTATAAAAGTAAAAATCATGAAACTGCGGTGACTCATCTAGGAAAAAAAACACCTGCACAAACATGAAGCTTTTATTGCCTTTGCAACTAAAGCAAGTATTTAGCATTCAGCCAGCATAAGAGAGATTTATGACAGAGAAATTAATACGCTACTGAAACATACTCAGGACCACAAAAAGTTTGTCATATTCAGAGACCTTCTTGTCTCCAAATGTACAAATATCTTACTGAAGCTACTTCATGTTTTGATTCCTCTGAACAAATGTGAAAAAGTAATTTCCTACCTAGAAAAAAAGAATAGATTTTAGTACTAGGCTTTAGGCAATCAAGGTTCCTAAATTCTCATTATAGACTTGAGGATATTTCTTAATGAAAGGAAAGTTTTTTGGGGTAGAGAGAGAAAAAATTAAGAATTTCTAATGTGCTTTTAGCTAAATCCTTCAAGGTAGAAGGAATTGCAAATTTTTTAACTTTATTTCAGACAGAAGAGAAAACCTGTACTTTCAAAGGAGGGAAACCCTATGCCATGAAAAATCTGCCAGTCAAAAAATTCTGATAGCTGTTCACTCTGAAATACAGTAAATCATTTCACTCACAAAGAGTGTCAACACCCATTGCCATTTACTTGTTGTCTTTAAACAGCTTTGTTGATATTTTCTGACAACAATGATACAATTAAGGTTTTCTTCAGGATAGTATACATAAGGAAAATTCCAGTATTTAAAAAAGCTCATGACCAAAAATACTTGCATAGCCTGTAGCATTTGCATACTCAATGAGTAGAAATAGGATCCTACAGTGTATCCAAGCAACTGTACCTAACAGGATATGGACCACAACTACAATTTATCCCTGAATATCTAGAAATGAAATTTCAGAGTGAGAATTTCATACCTTTGAACTGACATATTCAAATTGTAAAGCAAATAAAACCAAGGGCTAAAATAACCAACTTGTTTTCTGCAAATTATCCCCTCTGTCCGGGTATTTTTCTCATATCTGCAAATCCCATGGTAACACAGGTAAGGTGTTTTGTGAGTTAGAGAAATTGATTGCTGCTCTCAAATAGTGAGTTTTTGTTCTTGAGATAGTAGTGAAGTCTTTCTAATATGGCACAAGCTGGTGTGTTCCATGCATGGAAATGATGACTCCACTCCTCGCATCTTCACTGGTGGATTTTCTAAACAACAGGAATCATGCTTACCAACAAATCTCTGGAATGTCTCCTTAACTAACAAAATCAGTTTGCTGTTTTTCTAGTTTATTCCCTGATGTCCTGGACCAAACCACATCCTTGATGCAGACCAAAATAACCTGCATTCAATGCCCAACACAAACTATTGTACTTTGTATGTGTTTCAAAAATATTGTTTATACTTCAAATTATTGAATATTGCGATTACCTGACTTGGTCCATAAATTTTTAACTGGCATATCGTACCTATTGTGTCTTGGTAGTCCTCCATGAAATCCAATAATCACCCTAAAGTAAACCAAAAATTACCATAAAGAAAATCATAGCCAAATGTGGCTTGACTGGTCATTAGTTGAAGCAATTGTACTTTAGAGAAACAGTATTTCACACCAAATCTGCCAGGCCATCCCCATGGAGAATGACTCAGGAAGCAGATCACTTTCTGAGCAGTAAATATAGACGTTTAAGAAAGCTTCAGAAAAGGAAATACCACTGTGGCCTGGTTTTTTTAATTTTATTTTCTCCCCAATTATTACTGTTATTTTTTTTTTTCCAATTCACTCACTTGGAATGGGTTAATGTTTGAAATCACACTATAATCTTAATGAAAAGATATCAGAAAATAAATTCATAAAGAAATAAAACTGTGCTCCTAACTCTAGGGCAGACAACTGAACATTGTTTTGACAAGACTCACTGGAGTTACTGAAAACAAACTACTGCAAAACTGGAATGGTTCACAATTAGTTTTTTCCATATTCTATATTATCTTCTCTTCTTTGAAGCAATACAGTGTCTTATTCTGCATCTTTGTTAGCCACCCTATATATCTACTAAAATCAGAGCCTAATAATAGCAAAAGAATAGTTATTCCTCATTGGAGTAAGCGAGAATACAGTCTTGTCAACACTACATTGCTCACACAATGGGAAAAATTCTTTGTTCTATTCGTGTGCCACGACATTCAAAGCCACGGATTTTCCTTTTGTTATCTAGATGAACTAAAAATTAGTTTCTCATTAAAACGTACATTGGGTCACGAAAATATGCTGGGTTTAAAAGTTTATATATTCTTTAATAGAAATCATGATCCACTGCTGCCTGTGGAATCACAGCTGGTTACTGTGAGGATGCTGACAGTGCTGCAAATAGAGGATTATTACTCTAGGTGAGGGGAAAAAACTGCAGGGATAGATAAGCTGTAATAAGGGGTAAAAATCCTGTTATTTGTGAAAAAGCTGTAGAAAAAAAAAACAAACAAGAAGAAAAAAAACCTGCAGGTAATACATACAGACAGAACTGTTTAATCACACTGTTTTCTACAAGGCTCATGCAAACTAAAGAGAATCTGTGTTATGTTAAAACATCTGGGGGTTTAGAGTTAGTCACAAAGGGTCAAACTCTCACTGTCATGGAAAAAACCTCCTACATTTCAGTTCATTTTGAGGGGTCTCAAGATTTCATGGCAGGAAATAACTTTTCAAGTTTAAAGAAAAATTAAAAAGATTTAAGGCCATGTTTAACACTGAGAACAAAACGTAGTCATACCTATAATTCAGACTAAAACAGGATTTCTGCAAAAGATACACCTGGCTAGAGTTACCACTTAATTATCTTATTTCTCTATCTGTATTCACCAGTTCATGTAAGTGTATGTAATCATAAAGAAAGTCTTAAAAGGACTAATTTCTATCTTTGTCTATTACAGCCAATGCTTGGAAAAACTCAACAAGATTTTTCTTACTTTCTTTGAGCAGAACAGAGTTATAGATCACCTGCACTGACTCCTGATTATATCATCCAATCTGATGATCCACCAATCTAGAGAGATTGTAAAGGTGGTATTTTAAATTCACTGTCACTTCTGAGAAGATGATTATCACATAGAAGAACCTAAACTTCCCCAAGGGCAATGCAACAGATCATCTGCATCCATGTAATGCATCATTTTCCCTGGGGACATAGAGTGATTGATCGATTGATTAACTGTAGCTATTAAACCAGAAATCCACCCTCTGCCTTGTCACATCTCATTTACAACCTGGTTGTTGTCATAGGCAAAGCCATTTTGTATAAGTCTTTGTTTCAAACATGTATTTTTGTTGCGGATGGGAGAATAGAAGCCAAAAGATAAATCACAGCCGCAGAATCCTAAGCTAAACAAATGGAAGGAATTTTAGATGCAATTAACTGTGTTCATAGTATCAGTCACAAATTATGTGGATAACCATTACTACTGAAATTAGTGGCAGCAGAATGAAATCACCCTTTTCTGGGAATGTGATAACACAAAAGATCAAACTATACTTCAACAATGTGTTGCAGTTGTGTCTTGCATGGCCACTAAGTAGATATTATCTCCCCATTAGTGTGACCAGCTGAGGTCTAAATTCACTTCTTCCTTTTAATAAATGTTCTGAGGCTGAAAGGATCAGTACAAAAACTATATTGGGAAGCAGCTAAAGAACAAACTTGTCTCTGGTCTTTTTTTACTTCCCCTGTTCCCATATTCCCAATTTCTTCTCTCTCCTTGGTTTCTTACATCCACCACAATTCACTGCCTCTTGTCCCACTTTTCATACAAATCCTTACTTAAAGATCTCCTCCATGAAGCTCAGAAACAGAAATCCTTTTCAGACATATTGCTACCATCCATAAACAGTTATTTGTGATAATTGTTCAGATAAAGGTTTCCTTTATGTCTGTCATCAGGCTGCCATTCTGTTGTATCTGTGTTCTTTTCTGTTCACACGTGATCTTGGCAGTCAAACTCACTTTTCATTCAATAAAACCAGTGAGAAATTTTTCCTTGCACTTTTAAGATCGTTGAAAGTTTGATTGCTTTTGCTCTTGCTTGTGAGATTTCATGGAGGTGTCAAATTTTTATGTGTATTGTTTACTTGGAAATTTTGACAACATATTCCAATGTCCCATCTACATAATCCAACTGTCCTAACAGACAAAAATAAACAAACTAATTTTCACTGAATCCATAAATTGAGAGAGTCCTTCCCAAGGATGGGAGGTTGAGTTTCTTTTTAGTGTCTATCAATTTAAATCATATTTTTCAGACAATTAGGCGTGTAAGAGTCAATGCGTGAATTACCAGCAGCAGCCTAAGAAGTCTCAATTAGAAAGACAGCCCTTTTCTACTAGCTATTAGTGATGAGAGCATCATGGAAAAACGAAATCATTTGAAAGACCAGTAAGTATCAAACAGAATCCAGATATCTTAACATTAGTCAAAGCCCACATAAGTAAACCTAAAATTCATCATTATTTTATGTTACATTTGCTGACATGGCAAAGCCCACGGTAACCACTCCTCCTTTCATTCAGAAAAAGGTGCCAAAATATTTAAGTCCTAAAAAACCAAACATTTCACCTTATTTTCTGAGTCTTTATAAGCAGACACAGACACTACTGCAGCAGAGAACTCTAGTTTAACATTCTCCCAGAATCATCAACCACTTAAAAAAACCCTGACAGTTTCCTTTTCCATCTGATAACAGGAAATAGTCCCATGCAGGTCACATTACAATGTACTCATCATACAGTGATTTAACAAAAAACAGTCATTGCATATAACCACAACTACCCAAACTGCATCATTACTCCAGGACAGAACCAGTTTACCTCAGCTTCACCAGCAGAGTGTAGTAGCTTGCAAGAAGAAAGAAAACATTTTATCTCTGAAATTTCCTTTTCCATTCAGGCTCAGAAAAGAAAAACAAACAAAAACAAAAAAGATAAAATACTCCAGACTATTTTACACAAGCTCCAAGCAATACTATAAGCAAGGAGTCTCTAGAGAGATTAGGATGCTTATACTAATTGTATTTAACATTTTAACGTTTTATAAATAAGCCATGGGGCAACTGAATCATCTTGTGAAATTATGGTGCTTAGAATATATTCCCAAAAGAATAAACATTTGAGTGTGGCAAGTTCTTTACTTGCATTGCCTGAGGCTCCAATTGGTTTATCCTTCAATGGCTGGAATTGGGATTTCTAAATAACCTGTAAAGCTCATGATGCCCTACCAGAAACAAAAATCAACCTGCTTTTGCAAAGTAACTTGCAAGTCTAATGCAAAAAAAAAAAAAAAAAAAAAAAAAAAAAAAAAAAAAAAAAAAAAAATTAAAAAATTAAAAAAACTTTTTTTATTCTTCTTTTGAAATTGTAGGGAGTAAAAGTGGTGGTTCACACTGTTTAAATTGGGATAAAAATCCAGTCTATGAGGGAGGGAGTGGCTGAGGGAAAATCTGTATTAATTCACCTTTGGGGACAGAAATCCTTTAGGTGATACAGAGCTCTGCCAAGGAAGAGAATACTAACCAAGGTGAAATTAAAACAGAATTATGCAAACAATATATCAAACAGTTTCTTTGGAACTAAAAGAAAGAAGTCTCAGACAGGGCAATAAGAAAAGAAGAAGTAACATCAAAAAATAAGCATAAAGCTTATTATTACCCACAATTTACAGCCTGTAAGTGTCATGGTGAGGAGAAAATGAGTTAAAGATATATGGTGGATGAAGGATTTTGGAGAGAGCAAGCTATGTCTTAATAACCAACCCGGTCACTTATAATTAAGGTGATCTTTTCCCTGGAAAGATCAAGTAAAGGTTTCATTTTTATCATATTTTAATTTGTGAGGGAAAAAAACCCCCCAGTTAAAAGTTGGGCAGAAACAGTTACACAGCTTCTTCATTGACCAGATGAATACCCTGAAGCAAGTAATATCATCTGTGCACTTATCAATAAACAAAGTGGTTTATTGCCAGTCCCTTGAAGCAGAAGCTGTGCTGTGTGTGCCTGTACAGCTCCTCGGACAGCAGTCCTGCACAGGCTTGGCAGACCACACTGTAACGTGGTTCAGCAGCAGCAGCAAAGACAGAACATGGGGAAACTCTCTGTGAGCCCAAGGCTTTCAAACCACTCCAGCAGTGAGAGGTCACAATTTTAGCAAATCTCTTTTATTTTTTTTCTACATAACTAAAAAGGTAACAGTTCAAGAGATGCTAAAAGATCCTTTCAGACACAGCAGTTTGGGAGATTTTGTTTGATTCCAAAATGTTCATAATACTACAGGCTGCTAAAAGAATATGGGGTGATTCATGTCAGCAAAAGTATGTCCATCAGAAATCTAAGTTCTGATTCTAGAAAGAATTTTGATTTAATTTTAATTTTGAAATCATAAAGCTAGAATTTTTAAATTCTAGAAAAACAAGGAAAGAACTCCAGAAGCCTATGAGTTGCCTTTCCCCAGCATAAGTCTCTTCATTCCCAGTAATGAACATCCTCAGTATAAAGAATTTCTGGTCCAGTGCCTGAATATCACTTACTTCTGAGGGCTGTCTGTCAACCAAAGAAATTGGGCAGAACAGTGAGAGATGCTTTGAAACAAAAAGAGCTCTTTTTTTTTTACTCCAGTGGGCCAAACTCATTGTTTGTCCTTTCAAGAAAGGATCCTCTAAAGAGAAGGATCCTATTAAAAAGAGTGGAAATTTAAAATAATTAATAGCAAGAAGGCACCTTACCATATTCATGAACATGTTAAAGAGTCCTTATGCAAAGTTGAATTGCTTGGGTTTAAAAAACAAACAAAAAAAAAGAAATATAGAATTTCCATGTTTATTTATCTTTTTTATAACAACAGATTTGGTATTAAGTACCCAACAGAGTAGAGGACCTACAAGAGGTAATAGCTTCCCTACAGTTCTTCTTCTCAGAATATATTTTAGCTGGAAGAGAACAAAAATGGAAGCAGAGTCACAGATGGGGGATTGTGTTTTTCAGCGTTGTGGGTCCAAACTGATTTGGAGTCAATTATTTTTTTATGTTGAGGTTCTGGACAGAATTCAGATCTGAGCAAAACATGCCTATCCCATATCCCCTATCTTACTGATTGCTGGAAAAAGATGCAGAGTGGAAATGACATGACCTAATAAAATCCTGAATGGAATAAGGGAGAAGGACAATATCTAGTAGAACAAAAAAAATCTGTGAAAATTAAGGCAATGGCTGGTGAATGTTTAAACACTGTTTGGCCCTAATGCCCTCATAAGTAATCAGTGAAATAAACTAGAACTTTGTCACATTTAATGACAGAAATGTGAAACACTCAGAACAATCTTCTTCTGAGCTTCAGCCCCTCTTAACTGGTGAGGAAATTTGAGAAGCTGCCCCTACTTTGGGTTTTGGGGTTTTTTTGCCACAGCAGGCACCTTCTCAGAAAAAAAAAAAAAGGCTTTTCCACATATCACTGGACAGGTATGCCAATGGTTCTCTGGACTATAGAAATGAAACACCAAACCTGTCTCATTCCATTTGAATTTTGTACAAAAATTTCACATTCACTCAACTCTCTAAAACTGCCTTCAAACTCACAGGCCCACACGGTGTGAAGCAGTTGCATTTCTCTAACATAAACTAAAAATTACCTAAGAAAATATGAATAAGGAGAAGAGAAATGGTATCCATGGCATTCCTACTTAGAGTGTCAGGACTATGTGTGCTCCTCAGAGTCTGACACTTGCCTTCTTTTGCTGTCAGATATGCAGAATACAATAACACTACCTTGTAATAACAGAAGGCAATTCTGTTTGACAACTTCTTTCATACAAACAAAACTATTTGGGTATCAATGCTTACAGTGCAATACTTTCCTTTTGGAAAGACGTCCTGCTCTTTTCTGGTTCTGTGTTTCCTATCCACAGTTTGAAATAAGCTTTCTTGAACACCTCGGGTCTGTAGACAATTCTGTAGGTGAAAAGTGTTACAGTAATTGTTTTGTTATAGTTTTACTGTCTGCAACCAAAGAATTTTTGGAATTACATTTGTGAAATCTTAACTCTTTAAAGATGGAATAAGCACTATTACAAGTACTCAATTGGCTGCAGAAGAATCCTGGGTTCACAGAGAACAGTGCTATTAAATAATGTTTCCACACCTGTCTCAAAGCCTTCCTCCCTACTAGTGAGAAGGTATTCTCACTACTGCTTGTCAAAGGCAAAAACAATAGTAAATAACTTTCCAAAACCAGCTTCCCTGCTTGCCTGAATTGGAGAAAACATGCTGATCCTTACAAGAAAAATGCAATGCAAGACATATCATTAACCCACAAGTTTCTGCAGAAGTTCAGGCAGAAGGGGAAAGGGCACCTGGGATGGGCTGATACCCTTATTTATGAGGTGACTCACACTTATGGAAAGCTCTATATACCTTCATCAAAATCATTCTCTTAAGAAGCACATACAAAACGGAGCTTCAGATGGCTTCCTCAGTGCCTTGAAAAGCACTTTTCCTACATTACTGTTCATTTAAGTGCATCCAGACATGCTGATAACAAATACATTGTGTACATGTTTCAAGTAAATGACACAGCCAGACCACACATAGCTTGACAATATATCTGTTCTAAGAAGCACTTGGTAAACTGCTGCTTTCCCAGAGCATTTGATTGTTACAGACATTCTCCCTGCTTTCTAAAATATTAATAAATGTCAAAATTGATATTAAAATGGAAAATTACTTGCTTTCTATAGCTGTCTCTGTCAACACTAGTGGTTTTTAACATTATAACAAAGCTCCTTCATCACTGAGGTAAATGCCTTTCTAATTACATATGCCAGGATTTTCCCTATTAAAATGCATAGATTAGGATGATTTCTGTTTGCAGGCATGCCTGAAAATAACCTCTTTTTTTTTTTTTTCCCCTTTGGTGGAATGGGATGCTCTTTGCTAACAATTCGTGAGAGAACAGCAATTACTACCTATAGGGCTTTTTGTTCTCCCAAACCCAAAATATCTCTCTTCTGATGCATCACAGATAAACTACTGCTGGGAATCTATTTAAGTATGATTTAAAAAAGGAACTGGAAAAGGAAAAACTGGGTAAACATGGCAGATTGTGCATTTATGGTACTTATAAGATGATCTTATCCTCACTGCAACACAGCCATTACATGGATTATGCCTGAAGTGAGGCAACAAGGTCTGTTTCAGAACTGCATTATCTGAAGTACCATAAGGCATTTTCCTCCTTTTACAACTGGTGATGAAAATGGCTGAAATAATTTTTTCTCTACACATACACCCAGATAATGTGTCATTTATCTGCATGTACTTAATATTCTTAGAAGATAAGTGCATTTTAATATATGATGATGCTTTAATCTACATTAAATGTTTTAATAAACCTACAGTCTTAAACAGATCTGTAGAACAGAAAAATCAGCATTTAATCACACAGTAACCCAACAAGGCATTCTGTCTTAAAACAGACAGAAAGAAGGGGCTAAGATTTAATCAAGTATGTGTTATATATTAAAAATATCACTAAAATACAAGGCTGGGCTATTACACAAAACCTCCAACTGCATCAGATACAGAACAAAGACTTAGTAAAAGATAAGCATGGAAATAAATGAAACAAATTATTCTACATATCTGGCATATTGACACCATTGATTTTTTTTCATGTTTTATTTTTAAACTTTACTTTAATAACTTTAATAGCATTTAAGAGTATGGATATTTTTAGCACTGAAATTAACTTTTTATGGCTATATATTAAAAATGTGAGATCAAATGCAAAACTCTTACATGTTACAGCATTCGGTGAACAATCAGGTTCATAACATGGCCCACTGGTTCTGGGCATTTCTAGTTCTATGATATTAAGACAAGAACAGGGCTGACACATAGGAGTATGGAATAGATATTCACAGCACTTCAACCTAGTCTCCAAAACTGTGAGAAAGCCATTTCAGCACACAGCACACCACGCTTTGACTTGTCTTAACTCCTCTGAAAACGCACAAGTCATGAAAGCATTTTACAGTATGTCTTAGATGAAGAGAGGGAGAGATGAGAAATTAAATGAAACTGTTCAGCACATGGAATGCATTCTGGGCCAGTGGCATTCTGACTTCTACCTGAATTTGCCTCTACAGTTCTCTTCTGGGTTACCTGAGCCACACAACTCAGCCATGATCATGTTTTAGAGATAGGAAAACCAACTGAATAGAGGTGCTGACTGAAACAGCATAGCCAGAAAGAAAATTCCAAGTAAAAAAACAAAACCTAAAAACCAATCCAATCAACCAACCAAAATACAAACATACAAAAAAACCAAACCAAAACAAAAATAAGCCAAAACCCAAACCCTCTCGTATTGAAGATGCAGTCTAAAACTACTTAGTGTAAAATTGTTATGTTTCATGAGAAAAAGAAGAGTAACTATAAACAGAATTCCTCAACTTTTTGAGCTGTTTCATTTTCTGGAATGTTCACTTGAAAGTGGATTTAAGTCAGCCCTCATTATCAGATGGCCTGTGAGTCACAATGTGCAGCATATAGGGCAGCACAGGGAGGGGTTCAAAAAACCCAACTCAAAACCAACAACAACGCAACAATAATGGCACCAACGGAAAAAACCAAACCCACCAGCATTACAACAGCATGCCAGTGTACAGCCTGAGGAGGAAAGCTAAAATTAAAATGGATTAAGAAACCAGTACTTTTCATACCCATGGCTGCTCAACTTTCTGTTATACTGCTTCTATAGATAAAATAGCTTCCAGTATAGTCCAACTGATATACTGCAGAAAGATTAAAAAATCTGTAAATATTTACTGAAATGGAAGAGTCCTGTTGAGGTGAGGAGATAATAATTACAACAGAGTCAGCTGGAGGTCAGGCAGAGGTAATCAAGCAGGAGGATGATGCTACAGTCACCTTCTATTGCATAAAGTCCACACTGCTATAACACTTCCACCTGATGGACCAAGGCATTCTCTCACTCTAATAAATTACCTTTATCGTTTATTCTCTTCATGGTTGAAAAAGAAAACTCCAAATTCTTCAAATTGTTTCAGGATCATTAAGACCCTGAAAACCAGAAAGAAGACTAGAATGTGAATGCATTCACTAGAGATGAAATAAGTGTTGGCATTTCTGATGGCTGACACCACTAAGCCTTCAGGAACTGGGGAACCCCAACTCATCTAAAACCCTCTCTTCTCAAATAGGCTACAGTAAAATTATTAAAAGAAACTCACACACAATTCATGATGCTTTCCCTGCTGACAAAGTGGAAGATAATTTATTTTGAAAGAGGGACAAGTGCATTCAGAGCTAAACTTTCTGCATCACAGAAAACATGGAGAGGGGGCAAGAGAGTCAAGGAAATCTGTTCTTTTCTGTTTGTACTCTAAACTAAGTTTTGTAGACTAAGAATAAACCAAGGGGAAAGGACAATAACTTGCCAATGAATGTACTGCTCATTAGCTGGAGTTTTTACAGATTCCTGTATTTTATTCCCTAAAGAATACAGGCTTACATATACAGCCCAAAATATCTGCAGTTTCAGCCTCACAAAAGATGAAGAAGTCACCTAATTTTTTCTGCAAAGAACAAGTGTCCTTGCCATATAATGCTATACTGAAAAAGAACAAAAAAAAAAAAAGAACAAAAAAAAAAAAAAAAAAAAAAGAAAAAGAAATTTTGTGACTATTAACTGGTAAGAGCCATCTCCCATCATTAAATCCAAACCTGGCCTGTGACAATGGCCCACACCAAGCACAAAAGAACAGTGCAGCAGAGTGAGCAGAGCTGCCTGCAGCAGACATGGAAAACCTGCAAAAGGAAAGGGCTGGAACCACATGGCTGCTCAGCCAGTCTTCACTGATGGAGGAGGAGAAGCTTCATTTGCACCATCCTGTCTGAAAACAGCCTCTCTCCAAAAAAAGATAAGCAAAATTTACACTATTCTTTAAAAATACAAACAAAAAAAAACCAAAACAAAACAAAACAAAAAACCCCAGCCAGTTAAGACAAAATCTTATTAAGGATAGTTCTGGTTGACACTTCTACAGAGAAAATGACCATGCAGATGAGCACTGAAAATTAAAATACACTTTCTCTGCTGAAGGAGGCTGTCATCGGTTGGAGACAATTGTACCTCCATCATCATGCTGGCACAACAGAGAAAGACACTGACTTCAGGAAGAGAAAGTAGTCATGGATTTTATCTGCATGTTTGAGCACCTCAGCCTCTACTATAAATTAATTTTCTTCAAACAGCCATTGGAAGAGGGATAGTGCCCCTGCTGTTTCTCTTTAGTTGGAAGAGTAGGCACAACCCCTTTGCTTTGAGACTCTCACTCCTGGCTACTGTCACAACCCCTCCTGAGTGTGCTTGGCATGTAGGGCCCTACACACTTCAACCTTTCCTTGCAAGTGCTGCTGGAAGGAGCGTGGTTTGTAAACACAGAACAGCTTTCACTTCAGCAATAGCAAGAGGTCAGTGGGGTGTTGGGGATCGACAAGGCTACATACAAAGGAGATTTGTTTCTTCACTTGTTTAATTTCACAGTTGAATTGAATTTTCTGATTAGTTACAGAATATTTAAAGGGAATAAAAACCAAAGAAATCCTGTCTCAAGCTCATTTTCAGATAATAATGTTACTTGACTCTAGCAATGCAACTCTGATTTTTTCCATCTGCATTGTACGTGGCAACAGTGACCAACCAAAATTTAAATCAGCCAGATACTCTCATATCATTTTTCCAAAGTTAATAAAAAGTGTTTTGCACAAATTTGAGCAATGTGGAGAAAATCTGGTAATGCTTGAGTAATAATACATTATATTTATAGGCAGTTCTTGAACAATGAGATCCCAGATATGCTATTATCTTTATTTTCCAATAATCTGACTCCATTATTCCTCTACTGAAAGTGGATTGCTTTCATGAAATCATTTGCATCACAAATCTAAATAGTTTTTATTTAAAGATTTCATATCACTTTTGATTTGTTCTAATATTTCCTAAGACAAAACAAAACAAATTTGCCTACTGTTCTGAATTACAAAAACAATATATTCAGCCTACAAATCTCAAATGAAGGTAGTTGGCAATGAACTGAGATAGGCATTTTGAAAATCTCTTGAAGATTTTCATGTTTAAAAGCACTTCACAGTCAAATCTAATGGCTCCTGTTCCCCAAAGATAGCAGTAACACAATTCATGCTGTCTCTGCCAGTTCCTGAAGGCTGCTCCTTATACTGTCACTGCTATCCTTTGCTAGGGCCTTTTCCAACAAAGAAAGGTGTTTGCTAATCTACTGAAACCATTCTAGATGAATGAGTATAATGCTTATATAGGAGTTAATTCCACATTGTAAACACAGAGAAAACAGCATAATAAAGAATGATATACTTAATATTTTACTAAGTATACAAGTTACTAAGTATTTAGCTGCTCATTCCTGTATCTCGTGGTATGGACCTTGTGTAAACCAGGACATAATAACAAATGATGAGCTCACAGGACATTGAAGATCTGAGCTGCAGGGTACTAAGGCAAGAGTAAACCTTGATTCTGCTGTATTTTCATGAAGGAGGGAAAAAAAGCACCAGTGTCCCAGCATTCACTGGGAGAACACAGTCCTCCAAAAGCTCACCTGTCCCACAAGAGACCTGCAGTGACTGCCCTCTGAGTTCCCAGCTGCTCCTGCTCCCCTGACTTGTCTATTCCTGATTCCTGAGTTCTTACAGCAGGTGCAAAAGAAAAAGCCTTGAGAGCCTGGTAGCCCTCCATGCAAGAACAAAAGTATTTTCCAAACACCAAGATTTAATAGGAAGCACCACCATTCTCTGGTACCTCCCCTAACAAAACTCACTAACAAGAAACTGCCTCTGCCCAGGAGGTTATTTGTTACAGCACCAAGACTCAGTGGCAGACCTGATTGACATCTCCACTACAACATATTTTTGCTAAGCTACAAGACAGCAAAGACACTGCTTAGAACATAAACCCAAAAGCCAGGAGAACTCAACAAATAAGTCAGGTGCCTGTCACTAGTCAAGAAACAAGGAAGGGCAGAGCCTGCGCCCTTGCAAGGAAACGAGACAAGGAGGGCAGGGAAGGGAGCTCAGCCCTCTGACTTCCCAGCTCATTCATCTTCCAGCTCCTGTTTGTGAAAAAGTGCCCTCAGAATCAGAGGAAAGGAAGAGCTCCCAACAGCATCTTCGACAGCCAGGCTCTTTGCAGTCTGACTCACAGGCAAGAGGGCAGAAATCAGCTGAGCGGGTGAACACTGCTGGGTTGTGGCACACAAATGCAACCAAAAATGAATGGATGTAACATTAGAACTTTTCAGAAAAATCCAATATATGCAGTTGTTTTCATCAAACTTACCTCGCAGCTATTGCATCTTAAATATCGTGGTACTAACGACCTGAGAGTGAGAATGATTACCAGCCCACTGCAACTAACTTCATCCATTTCCCTGTCTAAACAAAGTGCAATGCAAAAGAGGTAATCAAACAAACAACCTTAACTGTGAAAACAAAATTGGATTTTTAAAATACTGTCATTTTTATTAATCTGAGGTGATATTACTGAGCTGAAGATTGCCCTTTCATTTACAACAAATGTGTTTTTTCAAGTTAACATTCGCTGTTTAACTGAACAAAGAATTATTAAAAAAATCTGCTGTATTTCAGACAAAAGCTATTTTTTACCATGAAGCCATAAAACCCCATGAAAGAATTTTACAATGGGAGCATTGATATCCCCTTAACTGCAAGCAGCACCAGCTAAGGCAAATGTAATGGGGAAAAAAATTCAAAGATAAGTATCAAAGAGTTTTATCAAGGTTGTTCATCCTATTACAATCTCCACTTTTACAAACCTTTTAACGCAGAAAGTCACCTGCTGGACAGAAAGCTGTTGGCATGAATCTGTATATAAAAGCATTTTTCAGTTACTGTCTGTACCTGAAATGCCAATAGGATGTCTTCTGTGGAATTCCATTTTAATGAATTTTGGCTTAAATGATGGTTCTAAAGTAGGTTGAGCTTGTCAATTTTTCTCTGGGTTTTTGACATACAAAGCTGTGTTCTATGTAATAATTAAAAGTCACATTCTGCTCTCAAAAATACCATCAAAGTGAAACCACTGAAATGACACAGCATAGGTTTACACTGTTGAGGCCCAAATCAGAATCTGATTATTGAGCCCTTGAAGGTAGCTGTTGGTCTTACCTTGGAAACACTGAGAATAAGCTAAATGCAGCCAAAAGTACTTTTATCTGAACAAACACACAGTTTTAAATATTTTCAAGAAGAAAAGGAGAAGCTATTTTAATGCACAGCTAAATTGAAAAACTAATTTTGAGAATTCAAAATTAGCTGAATAAATTAAAAATTGACTATTATCTCCTTTTAATTCTGTTTGAGTTTACTTATATGTAGCATAATCTCACAAGAGTTAATTGTGTCAGCAAGATCCCACTAGATTTGTTTTTATGGAGATATAGACATATTAATCAAAAAAAGATTAAACCACTTCTGGTCTCATTTCACTGAGCTACAGAACAGCTACTGAAATATTTCTGAGAATTACTGTATGTTTCTTATTTGTAAAATAGAAGTAAAGTATTCCAGCAGATCCCATTAGTAAACACCACACAAAAAGCATCATTGGTTTATGTATTTGGTTATACTCGCTTGTTTCTCACCATAAGGTAACAGTTTCTGGTAAAATATATGTACACAATGAAATTATCTCTTCACCTTGTTGTACTTTAAAGGAAATTACTAGACTTTCTGGGTTTGCTATGGATCCACTAAAAGAAATGGATGAGCCAAACATTTATGCTCATACAAATCCTGTAAGTTAAATCTGTTCAAAAGTGAATAATTTTTAAAGCTGCTCTAGCAAAAGGTGAAAGATTTTACTGAAAGCCCTTCACCTCCATAATTATGTTTTGAAAAGGGTGTTCTCCTACTCTTACATCACTTGTGAATTCAGAAGCCTAAAAGCACTGTTTCTTCATTTATGTCAACATATCTAAGTCAATGTTTAAAGAGTCAAAAATTTTTTACTTAGATAAAGTGACAATTTTAGCCAAGGATATTATCCCCAAATTCCCAGATATTAAGCCGAGCATTTTTCTGTTAAACAAATTACTAAAAAATTCAGTTTCAGGATTCTCTGTGAGGGAATGGTTTAACCAGCATTTTTCTTTCCCATGGGGAAGATTAAAATTATATATAAATTTCAAGCAGAATTAGCCCAGCTTGAAATACTGCAATTGCAATATTGTAAAACACTATTTTTGAGTGAATGTAACATTTTGTTTAAGATATCAGTAGAGCTGGAGCGTTCTCCAGAAGCTCTCAGAAGCACAGCTCACCATCCTGTTCTCGCTCTCTGCTGATATCCACTGGCACCTGCACAATTTGTGTGGTGCCAAGGAGTGCTGATGCTTGTGAGAGGCCAGTGATGCTACACAGATATTTAAGGGCTCCTTTTGTGCTCTGGTTCTCATGGATGCTTTTAAATCTGGTTTAAATCTTTGAGCACAGAGCAATGAGTCCTGTGGGACTTGGCAAGAAGCACGTCTGGATGCTACCACACCAAGTGGCAGGTGACTGGCAGAAATTCCAGGATATGTGTGTGTACAGATACAGGCAGGACGCCCAAAGCATTGCAAACCCAAAGCAAAGGCCAAGTTCTCCAAACTTTAACTCTGCATATCATTATCTATTTTAAAAACATTTCATTCTCCAAAGAACTTGTATTCCCCTACCAGTGTTCTCTGAAGCTGTCCCTGACATGAAATATTCTCTGCAACTTCACACCCCTTCCAAGGACATGGTAACACATAATGAAGGAGGCTTTAATTAAGATTTCCCCTTAGTGAAAAACTAGCCAGGAACCAGCTGCACCATTCTGGCTTCACATCCATGAACTTTTCTATAAGGAAGACATGCCAGCAATGTCAAATTTAGGCCAAAGTAGAAAAAGAGGCTTAAGGGAATTAAGAGTGCATCCTTTATTTCAGAAATATATTTCTTGCTCATTATGTACCCCCAAAAAAACTTTCTAGAATTTGCTGACAATACCTTTTCTCACATAAGCTATTTCAAAATTCCACTGATTTTTTTTCCTCCTTCTGTTTTTTTTTTGTTGTTGTTGTTGTTGTTTTTCTTCTTATTTCTTACTTAGCCTATTTTCTTCCATTCCATGAGATACTTTTTGATACAAAAAGGAATCCTGCAAACAGAGAAACCTGACAGGCATCCACAAAATTGTATCATTTACCATAAATAATTAGAACTTCTATTATGGATCACAAAAGCAAAGAATGAAAAATAAAAACCTTATAATAATTACTTGGTTCTGAAATGGATGAGCAAAATTATGAAGCAGGTTACACACCACACCAAAATTGCTAGTAGCAAATGTGTTGTAAATTCATTTATATTGATTATTCACAGGTAAGGAAAAAATATGGATGAACATAACAGTGTCCACCTCAGCTCCTGTTTGTGGACTGATCTGGAACTTGGTAACAGAATGCAGAGAAGGGTACAAGACCCCAAGCAGGAAGAGAGAAGCCCCGTGCCACTGGCTCTTTGGGTTTAATTCCCATACAGATAAAATTGTTGGCCCTACGTTCAAGACACCAGCTGATGCACCTCTGTTATCAGAAAGAAACCCTCTGACCAAACCCAACATTAACCACAGACAAAAAACCCACGTCCCTAAATTTGTACCTGAACTTTAGTCCTTATCATCACCCATGACTGTCAAAAGTCCGGAGTGTGCAGCAAAGCTCCTGTGTACGCACAGGGACTGCTGGGGAGCACTCTCCAGGCACAGCAATTGCAGTGTGGATGCCTTGCAGGTGAGCTTCACAAGATTAAAGCGTAAACATATGCAAGCACTTAATATCATGTCATAGAGAAACTGTTAATACTGATAAAATTAATCCTGTTTTCAAATATCTGAAGATCATAAGAGCAGTCATACTTTGTTTCAAAAAAGGTACACAGTTGGAAAACACAGAATGGCAAGTCCCGCCAGCAGGACATTTCATCTAAAAGCAGAGAGGAATTATATCTGAAAACTGCATTTTCTTTAAAACCCACAAAAACACACCTATTCATTACAGTGATGCCTTAAGTTGTGGCTTTCATATTTTTTGATTCTATGCTGCATAGGGACGTAATTTTGAGCCTCATACTAAGTGCTAGTAAGCTCTCTTTACAGAGTAGGGAGACAAAACAAATCCCTTTCCTGCTGAAGACCAAGGACAACTTTCAGGCTCAAAAGCATCAAGAACAGTGGACTGGAGGGAGGAACAAGAGGATGGGGCCTCACAACCTGAAGCTGTAATTGGACAATTAAACCCCAATATGCAAATGGACCAAAACTAATAAAAACGTAACATTTCGTGACCACGGCGTCACTTTTCCTGTCTATTCTTAGTCCACCCTGGGCACAGCCTTGGTCAGGCTTCTGTCTTGCCCAGGGTGGATCCTGGAGGCCTTTCAATAAACACCTACTTTATTCTCTGGCTCTGTCTAGTCTCTGTTCCAGGTCGGCCTTCTAAAGGCATCAGCAACACAAAGTAATCAAATCCTGTTTGACTCTATTCCCATTTCATATCTCCACCATACTCTCTGACAGGGAATTCCACAATTTTATTGCCCATATGTGAAGAAAATATTTCCATTTGTTGGTTTTAAACCTATTGCATGATTATTTTATTCAGTACAGCGTCATCCTTACATTACCAGAATAAATAAAAATGCTACCTTTCCTACACTATTTGTCACTTAATAGGTCTTTACCACAATCCGAATCTTCTCTTTTCCAAGGAGAAATTATAGGACGCTTTAATTGGTCCTCAACAAGAAACCCTTCTCTGTCTATTATTGTTCTTTGTAGTCCTTCTAGTTCCTCTGGGAACTTCTACCACTCTTGTCTTAATATTCCAGATAACAATGCAACCTAGATTTCAAAAGAATTGCATTCATTATTTTATCTTATTTTTTACCAGGATGTTTTATAGAACTGTATCTTCCTCTTTAGCTGGTGCTGAGGTGACAGTTTTATTGAACTAATCACAATAATGCCAATATCTCCCTCCTGAATAGTAACTACTGAATCAAAATGCATGTTTAAATACATTAGTTCCTTTCCATTTACCAAAATTGAATTTCATCTGCCATTCAGCTTCATAAAAAACATGTTTTACCTGTTTAGAATCAGCTTTGCTTTTGAGCATTCAAACAAATTTAATCAATCAACAGCCTGTATCTCATACCTAATCAGCTCTTTCCAAGGTTATTTACAAGCTTGCTGAATAAAACCAGCATCTCAGTAGCCAGATTTAAAATCCTTCAAAATTCAGCTTTCCAAATATCAGTAACATCCTTACAGCAAAGGCACAAAGCTTGGTTTGGGGTGTCTTGACTAGAATTGCAAATCTTTCATACTTTCTAGAGATTTTATTCCGCATGGGATTTTAAATGTGAGAGCTAGTGAAACATGGGAAATGTTTTCAAAACAACTCACTTCAGCAGAATCGATTTGGATTTGAACTGTTTATGATTTATTACAAATTCTGAAATTTTAAACATATTTGCAAATATGGATTTTTTTCTTGTTATTAGTTTTTTCTCAAAGAAAAAATAAGAAAAAAATAGTATTTTATCAAAGAAAAATATATTTTATAAGAAAATAATCCATAAGTGAACAAGTTTCCTAGAGAATATCATATAATTTAATTCTAGCAACCAAACCACTGACATACCAGAATGACATTATAGCTCCAATCACAGATTTTAATATCCAGACTCTCTGTTCCTATATTGGCAAAAGGAGTTAAATTTTTTTAGTTCACCATAAAACAATTAATATTTAATTTAATTATTCTTAAATAAAAAGTATGCACTGTTGAAAATGTCTTAAATTTAATCTGGCCAACTTCAACCACTACTCAGCTCTTTGGCTGCTTCAATGGCTTGCGTAACCTGCTCAGTGGCAGACAATTTCTGCAAATACAGGATAATATCCATTATACTAGTTTGGGAGAGAAAAATGAAAGAGACGTGGAAAATAAGAGAGCTTCATTTCCAGACACAGTTTTCAAAGTGGAATCCTTCTGGTCAGTCTCTGTTCAGACTGCAATAACAAGCAGTCACCTCACAGAGATTAAGGCTGACATTAGATGTTCCTTCTCAGAAACAGCTGGGGATAATGACATCCTGCTTCCAGAAAATGGGAAACTAGCTGATGATGAAGGTAACAATCAGAAGTGGCCATTTCTAACCCTGTGGCCACTTAGAAATCCTGTCTTGAGAGCAAGCCCAACCCAGAAAAAATGTATTTTATTATTAATAATAATTAATTCTCACTTTACAATCCTTATTTTATTATCTCTGCAGTAGCTACATTGGCTTGCTCAATGCCCTAATTTTTCCTCACTCACAGCCATTTAAAACTTGTGAGCTTGCTGAGCTGAGGAGTTCTTTTCTTCCTAACATGTATGCTTGTCTGGCATTTCTATCCAAGCTTCTACAGCTCTGCTTAAGAGTTAAAAACTGTAATAAAATTGAAATATGTTAATATAAAAATGAAGAATGGGATTTGTCTTACCATATTAAGAAGATTAAGCAATGGCTAGATAGTTTTGGACCATCTAGGGTTTAACTTCTTCTTGTCAAAACTGCTTCCTCATCTCTATAAAGACACTGGATTATAGCCCTTTTCCAAGGTCAGACTACCCAGTCTCTGCAAGTGGAAAACATGAAAGAGATTTATTAGGCAGCAATATACATCTATGCATTTTATCTTTCTGCAGTCTAAACACCTAGGAGATGCTGGAGGCAGAGTTTAAGACGAAATTGAATGAATTATAAATGATGATTAAATCCAAATTGATTCAAAACCGATGGGGTTGCATCATTTACATTGTCAGTAATGTTGAGTGTCATTTTTAAATGTTACCTCTTTTTCTGAACATATGTCATACAACATCTATTAGCAAGATATCAGTATACATCAGACTAGCTTTCAACTGGAAGATGATCACAAGCAGGCTTGATATTACAATGAGCTTTTAAAATTGTAATCAGGTTTATAGGAAGTAGCCGAAGTGGGAACGAGCATCTCCACAGCTCTCATGGGCTAAATAAATGCAGACACAGTGTACATCCCTGTACATATGTATACACATATACATATCTCTCATAGATAATACTGAACAAAGAAAAAGAAGGTAAAAATAAGGAATTTTTTTCAGAGAGTACTTTGCAGGTAGGTAACGGACTGACAGCTATATAAAGGACATTTACACAGTCAAAGTGAAACAATGGTATATAGCCCTGCTAAACAAAGCACAGGCACAAAACTAAACCAGAGAGGTCTCCCAGGACAGGTCTCCTCAGAGTACATCCATGGGCATTAAAAAAACCACAACATCATTGCCAATATTGTAATGCACAGTATTTCTCCTATGGTATCCCAAAGGCTGGGTCAGTGTTACAATGACCATCCTGCTTTGTGCCACACATCATCTTTCATATCGCTATAGTACTAAGTAAAACAAAGGTTCTTAAAGGTTAGTATTGACCAATCCATTCTTGTCCATTCACTGAAAGACAGCAAATCTTTTTAAGCAATGAAATTAAAAAATGCTTTGCAGTTAAAGAATACAGACTGAAAGATCTGTTCCTCATTTTTTGAAATCCATTTTGTAACAAAAGAAATACTCAAAGCTTTAAGACAAATTTTTTAGGCTCACTTCCCACAATGAACAATTTGAGTTCCTCTTGGTGTCTGTTTTCTTCTTTCCTTGCAAGCAGTCAGAGCTAGTTTTGGAAAAAAAGGGGGAAAAGCACCAAACCCACTCAGCAGATGACACAGAAACTGTCCCCATGAATAAAATGAACCAAACGTGTAAGATTGTTTTCAGCTGAACCCAAGCAGCCTGTGTTTATTATGAAAGTGTCATACTTACACAATTGAAAGTTAAGCTATAATTTATCACACACTTGGTATTCTAAAAATCAACCTAGACAGCAGATTCTGATACCCAAAGTTGCATTTTCCCTTTTGACTCGCCCCTGCTTGGCTCTGGTGAGCACTGGCACTCCTCAGCCCTGTGCTTGCAGCTCTCTGCAGCCCAGCACTGCAGAAGCAGCTTCCAAGTCTTCTTCATCCCTGCATAACATTTCAAGTGCAAGATTATAACTCTCAGAGCCCCTGGACCTTATTTTTTTTTCAGACTTTTTCTTATTTATAACGTGAATATTTCTGCAGTTTCTCATAAAAATCTACTGAGGATTTTTACATAATAAAAGAAATAAAGCCAAAAATTATAATTTTCTCTAACACTCAATCCTGAAAATTCTTCCTAAACACTATCCTCAATGAGTTATTTAGGACTTTACCTGTAAACAGATGAATGATATTTACAGATCAAGACACTCGGAAGTCAGGATTTTTAGAGATATTCTTCTGGCAGTACTGAAACAGTGTCCCAGTTTAGCTAGAATGAAAACCCTACCTGTCCCTTAAATTTGGTCTTAATAGAAGTGGACCTATTCAAATAGGCTGCAGGAAATTGGAAGCAGCTTGGGAAGATGAGATTCCTCTGATGAATGTCACAATACAGCCCTGTACATGGTGGAGGAAATTGTTTAAAGTGCTTTCCATCTATCTGTAGTTTCTTGCTCCTTCCACGCAGTTTGGGATGCAGTTTTGCCTATCATCCTTTGCTTGAGATCCGTGTTCACCCCAGTCCAGAACAACTCCATAATATGTCATTTTGGATCATGTACTTATCATACCGTAAAGATCCTTGGAATCAAATTCCCACAAAAATGTCATCAAAACCCTTGTGTATTGTTTAAGTTGACACAGGCTATTTAAATGGTAATAGTTGCAAATGCTGGCATGTGGTATTTCTCCTGAATATGCTATCACTCCCTCTCTCTGAAACCACCACCACCAGTTATCTCAAGCTGAAGGTTAAACAAAAGCTCTAAGCATCTTTAAATTGGATTATCCAATATGATCAAAGCTTGACGGTTTCATAAATGTCAGCATATCTGCAAAACAGGACTTGAAACTCTAAATAAAGCCAGGTCCACACCTTTTTCTATTTAGGGATCTTAAATGCTGCTTGACCTTCAGGTTTAGAGTGGTAAAAAAATAAAGTATTGATTAACTGGAAAAAAAAACAACAAAAGAAATTATGGGTTTAGGTAGACCTTACAAAGAGTATTGTTGAAACTAATTCCAACTACCTATTCAAGCCAGAACATTTTATATAATTTAATTCTCTAAACCAGATTTTGGAGCAATACAACAACGTTAAGAATAGACTAAACTGAATAGGTTTTCACTCTTCCTGTTGATACTGGATTTAAAAAAAAAAAATCTCATTATTTCTCTCTATATACAAATTTATTTTCAATCAGCTGTAGCTCTCCATATATTCACTAAAAAAGATTGAGAGGAAAGCTACGTCATAAACCTTTCACTGAAATGCCCTCATGTTCCTATCTCAGTGGAATGAAAACACCTCTACAGACAACAAAATCATTGACAGATTATGACCCACCCCACTGGAAAACTGGTTTACCAAAGTGACTCAAAAAAACCCTTCACCTGCTACCTGCAGCAGTTATATATTTCAGTGATTCCATCCCATACACACTGAAAGGCTGGCTGTATTTAGTTTTCAGAATTCATATAACTGGAATGTATTTTTAAAGGCCTCACATGCACAGCCTCATTAAGAAAGAGACTGGTACATAAACAGGAGTCTAAGGAACGTAGAGACAAGAGGCAGAGAGATTACCAAAAGCCAACAGCCAAGCGCCTTACTTGAATTTTTGAAAACCATCAGCCTGTGGCCATGCAAACGCCGTCCTTGCCTATGCCAAGCACTCATCTCCTTGGGCATGGAGCTCGCACACCTCTTGCCTGGTTTGCAGTCATCACCTGGCTCTGCCTCGCAGTGATTTACTCATGGATGTTGGTCAGGCTGCACACTGGATCACAGAATTGGTTATGAAAGCAATTACAAACTTTTAAGCACCATTGTATGTAACGCCTGGAACCACCTCATTTATAAACACTTCTGGTGGTTGTTATAATCTGTGTCACAGGACAACTACTCCTCCATTAACAAATCTAAAAAATATGTATTTTTAATAGATTGACCAATAGGGATCACAAATCACAACAACTTTTACAGATTTCCTCTCAAATCCTTCTGGGTCAAGCCAGCATAACTACTGATTCAGATAACTACACTGTTTTGTATCAGCTGAGAGACCAGTCACATCTGCTCACATTTTGCTTCATGGTCAGATATGATTAAACTGCTCATAACTGTGGCATTCAATATTTCTATTCTATAGCTACTTTTTATAAAGCATACATGCCCCAGTATCATAGGTATTAAATGGCATTTGTGTCCTTTTTTTTCAACAGAGTTACAGATTTATTTGAAGCAACCACCTGAGGAATTAAGATTTAGCACCTTGAATTGCCAGTAGCTAGAGCAAAGTGAAACACATAACGAAAACAGCACAAGAAAGTGTCAAAACTATATTTCTGTTTATACTTAGGTTTGAACACTGGCTGATATACATACACACAGAAATACCTCCTTCCAGCTAAGAATGGCAGTAATTCTAAGATCTTCTCCAAATGATAAAAGAGATTCCCATAAACTCAAAGATTTTGGTTTTCTTTCCAAGTAATGTTAGATTCCAGGTCCTCAGATATGGCTTACACGGTTCCCAACACTTGCTGCTGGTACCTGTGAACAGCAAGGAGACAATCTCCCTTTATGAACAGTCTCTGATGATAAATATTAAACCATTGCAGCTCCAAAATTTTTCTTTTCCATTTCCCCACTAATCAAAGGCCACATCAGTGGAGATCTGCTTTGCATGTAGCCTTGTAATATTCAATCAGACTCTCAAACACATACTGTAACACAGCTGTAGTTAAACAAAGTTGCTAGGCCTCCAAGAGCATTGCTTTACATCTTAAAATTTGACAAACAGCATGAAGAATCTTAACCTGTATCCTACAGGATATAAAGACAATGCCTACAGAGTCAGTCGAAACATTTAACAAGACAAATGAGATCAAAACAGATTCTGCTGCTATGCTGCAAAATGAAAACACACAGGAATTCATATTTGACTGCACATCTCTCTCACCACAGGGTGTAACTTTAATTTCCCATAAAATGCTTTAGCATTTACTTTTTTCCCTGACAATCAGTTCCATAAAGTTGCTCCACCTTTCTTGTTCACCAGATATTGTGCATGTAACAAAGGTTTTTATCTTGTGCTCCTTGTTTAGGTATGTTATAATCACCTTTCTTGCTGGTCAGTTTTCTGATGCCTTCTATTCAAGCTTTTCACACCACATGCCTCACAACTAATATGACCTTTTTTCCCTTTTTTGTTTTTAATTTTTTTTTTTTTTTTAATTTCTGCATTTGACAAAGGTAAAGATGTCTGCACAGGCCACATACCTGACACACCACTATTCTGATCCAGCATCTTCCACACAAACCATAGCAGAATAAAGCCTGTGTCAGTCATTTAGAGCAATTCAACTTTCCCTCTCTTAATGGTCCTAATCTTCTTCCTATGCCGTGAATCTCAGATGAAGAGTTATATTGGGTCTGGCTGAGCTGGAGTTCATTTTCCTCAAGCAGCCAGTGCTGTGCTCTGCATCAGGAGCTGGAAAGGTGTTGATAACACCCCAGAGTTTTGGCTACTGCTGAGCAGGGCTGGCACAGCATCGGTGCTGTCTCAACATTCCAGCCTGAGGCAGTAGGCTGGGAGTTGGCAAGATCATGGGAGAGGACACTAACAGGAGAGTGGATCCACATTGACCAGGAGGATTTTACAGACCATATATCATCAGCTCAGACACAAAAGCTAAAAGAAGGTGGAAGTAGGGGCATTTGTTTACAATATTTCCGTTCTGGAGCCACCACGATGAGAGCTGAAGCCCTGCTTCCTGGGAACTGTCCAGACAACACCTGCTGATGAGAAGCAGAAAATAAAATCTTTGGCATTTTATTTTCCTTGCTTGTGTGCACATAACCTTTTGCTTTAGTAGCCTGCCTTATCTCAACCTAAGATTACCTCCCATCTAATTTTCTCTCCTCTGTCCCGCTGAAAAGGAGGAGTGATAAGAGCAGCTTGGTGAGGGCCTAGCATCCAGGGCCAGCCCACCACAGTCCTTTTTGGTGCCCAGTGTGGGTGAGATCATGGCAGTTTCACATTATCACGATGTAGTTATAGCAGTTATTGGGTAGCCAGGTCCTGTGCAGGACAGGGAGTTGGCAGCTGAGCAGCTCATCTCCTGATTTGCCAAGTTTGGGAACACGCTAACACAACCAGTGGCTCTGTGCTTTAGCCTGGCACTGATGGCATTGGTGTGCTAGGCAAGATGTTTATCTAAGGAAGATCTTGTGAACTCCCCAGGAAAGCAGACCACTGCAGATGAAGGTATCCAGAACCTGAAATATTTAGCAGTGCTAGAAGACGTCTATAATGACATTTAAGAAATAAATTAGTGTAGAAAACTTAACAATGTATTGGAAAAAGAGTCTTCAACTCCTTGAATTTGTATCACAGAGCCCTGTGGTCAGTGGTGGTGTAGCAAACACCAGAGAGCTCTTCCCAACATTGTCACTGGATATAAATAAATGGAAGTATAAAATGCATGAAGGTGTAAAAGGGTAAATCTTTTAGGCTTAAAAAGTTATTTCCTACAGGACTTGTACAGAGAAATTGATATGTTAAGGTAACTCTTGAAATTAAAATACTGGAAGGAAAGTACGCCATTCAAAGTTTACTTAAAGGACTCACTATATGAATTAAAACATTGGTCTTGCCAAAAGAAATGTCATCAGATGGCCTTTCATTAAAAAAAAAACAAAACAAATCAGAGAATAAAACATGCCTTTGGGAGTTTTTTTGTCATTTCAATATTTCTGATCTCAATCGTGACATAGTAGAATATATGAATGTAACATGATAAGCTTTAAAACTGCTGACATAAAATTCAAAATCCATTTTACACTTTTGAACCAAATAACTTTGGAAGAAGAGTGTGTTTGCTGGGTGAATTTCAATGACTTCTTCCAATTTTAATACAACTGCATTACAATTACCATATTTGCAAAACAAAGAGCACAAACCAGAAAAGCATAAAAAGAAATGGATGATGACATTTGCATTTGCAGAGTACATTCAATGTAAGTTGGATTTTTTTTTTCTACTCAGCATCACAAATGTGTTTTGAAACCTCAGTGTAGTAAGCATTATGTGTTCATTGGAGGAGTTTCATTTGCATTTAATTTGCCTTCAATGCCTGGATAGGATATTAATTTTGAAGGCTTATAATAATTCCTTAGAAAATAATACTATGATCTAGACATGAAAAATCTACATATTTTTACATTTTTCACACAACATTATCCTGCTTTTATTACATGCCTAGAAGTAGAAATTCTTAGGACAAAGTAATTTCATTTTTTTTAAAAGCATGCTCTATTTTTTAGAATTTCCTTTGAAACCGATTTTAACGTAGAAAATCACAGAAAACTTTTCATTAGAGTTTTTAATACATATTACTAATATTTCATTCTAGATCTTATTTGATGCTGGGAGTCTTCAAAGCTCTCCAGGTGTCAAAGGCTCATAAGATACTGAGAAACTTTCACCTGAATCTTAGTGATTAGAAAAATAAACATAAGAAACTTTATTATCACATGGCAGCCTTTACTAGGGTTAGGAAATCAGGTTCTGAAGGGAAGAAAAACAGTCACTAGTGGTATAACACCACTGATTTGATGACTGACTCAACAGAGTCCTTAACTGCAAAACTTATCCATTCCAATAACCAAGAAAGATACAACAAAGGGTGATAATGGAAGAAATTAATTTTAGTAAACTTGAAGGTGGGAGAGGAATGGATACATAGAAATGGAAGGTAATTTCAAGAATGAATGCAGCTATAAAGCTTGTTTTGAGAAAAACTAGGACCTTATTCTACAGAGAAGAATTCAGCACAAACAGTGCTGTGTGAACAGAGCAGCACCTCTGACACAAGCCTTACAGAAATAGCTCTGCAGACACTGACAGCAAGCACAGTGATCCTAATTTCTGTCACTAAATTTTATTTCCTTTTTTTATTCTTAAACTTACCTTTCCCACCATAATGGAAATGGTACCAGACAGGAAAAAGGGGCAGTGGGGAGATACCTAGGTTAGATGAATCGTATTTTTATTGCAACCACCTGGAAAACTTTTTTGCCTAGATATCACAGAGATGAATAACAGGAAAATAAAGAAGTAGTTAGCTATGTTAGGTTTAACAAAACTAGAAGTAAATTAGGGTTGCCCAGGTAAAACAAGAGGAAATGAGGAAGGGAGACCACATAGTGTAGTTCATATCAGGAGTTTACAGACAAACAGAGAAATATTTAGTCAAAATAGCAGTGAAAGCAAAATTATCCTAAGTGGAGAAATCCTCACATTCACACTCCTATGAGCTTCTTATTCCAAACAGAGTAGATGCTGT
Source organism: Cettia cetti (assembly GCA_013401135.1). Classification (NCBI taxonomy): domain Eukaryota; kingdom Metazoa; phylum Chordata; class Aves; order Passeriformes; family Sylviidae; genus Cettia; species Cettia cetti. The sequence goes on from VZUI01093837.1 coordinate 94,742, forward strand.
AAATAAAAAAACACATAAAAACCCAAGTCTTCCATTCAGTTTAAATGGGGATCAAACACCATTTGCTATATCTGCAAGTCCTTTAGGAACTTTTTAAAGCAAGTATTTAATGGACTAACATGGGATAGAATTCTTGTAGAGACTGCATTGGGAGTCTCCCCAGATATACAGTAATTAATTAATTAGGTACTTTCTTTTGGGAGAAATTAAAGAATTTAATCATGTATGTAATGCTGCAAGTGTTCCTGAAGAATCAACACTCTTCCTGGATTCTCTGTAATCATGCCAACTGAACCAGTGCTAGTTCCTCATGAAATGAAAAGTAACAGAGCTGGTATTCATGTGGGTCACAATTTAAAATATTGGCCACTGGGAGTCATGTTCAGTTAAGAGATTTGTGGTCTCACAGATTTCAACAGTTAAGAGAGAAAAATTAGTTCAGGTCATTTAGGTATCAAAGGAGGCTGGTGAACAGCTGGCTGAATTCAATGGATAGTTCAATTCAGTTTTTAGGGTCAAAAATAGATAAAAGTTCAACGTACTCAGAGAACATTCAGGCACAGTAGGTACTACTTTTGATAGCAAATTCATCAGTATGGGAGATCTGGCTATAGAGTCATTAAAAGGAAATTCTAAATTTTTGGCCATCTGTTATCAATGGGTAAGGAATATATACAGAAGCCATTTCTGACAGGTCTACAATGCAATTTATACCATACAGCATCATTTGCCTTAAACCTCTCTACACAAAAGTAATTTATTCCAATCACTTTTTTTTCTCCCCCTTCTTTTTAAGATAGAATTCATCACTTCTTAAACACCACTTAAAAAACGTGGGAAGGAAATCCTACATCATTTTAAGGGGCTGCCATTAAGAGTGGGAATGATTGCATTCATAAAGTTGTTCTGATCCTACACCTGACTCCAGTGTCGCTCCTTTGTAAGTTCAGAGATCCACCCACGCTACCATACACCCACTGAGTTGTAAGACTGCTGGCTTATATAACTTCCTAATTCAAGGACTAATGAATGTTGGCAGTTTTTATTCCCAAGTGCATTTTTACTTTCCTGATTAAAATTCAATTCCTATGAGAAACAGAACTGTATATTATCAGACAGTTCTAGACAGAATATGTAGCACCTTCACAGCTGAGTAGAATAACACACAAAACCAGGGAGAATTTTGAAAATCCATCTGCATCTCTCTTTTTGTATTCAGCATTAAAATAAAATCATCCAATCTCAACATTACAGAAAGTTGGACTTAAACAAACTGTTTCAAAATCCAAAGGAAGGTCAGTCAGGTCTTAAAGACAGTAAGATCTTGTGTGGTCACATATGGTTACAAAAAGCCCATTCAATAGCTCACTGCAGAGACAACTCCACAAATTTCCAGGTACTTGGATTACTTAGTGGTAGATGTACAGTCAACCACAGTCACCGACTCAGCCTCCCACCCATTCCGAGTGAATTCCTCATCCCAGTATATTAAGTACAGGATTGAACTGACTGGTTGTATGACCTGTGACAGAACGTGCAATGATAAGAAAAATCACATTAACATTCCAGCTTTCTTACTCCAACAACTTTATTTGAATAAAATACTTATGAACAAATAATAAGTAAAATCAATGAGACTAGAATAAATAGAATACTCACAAGATAAAAAAACAAGTATTATTGCTCACCGACCAAATGCTTTACTTTATCTAAAGCATTATTACACTCTTACAATGTAGAGGATATATATTAACCCCCGTGTTTTGCTTGTGGACAAAGATACACAAGAACAAATACTGATAAGAATGGCTGTGAGACAACTGTGTTGAATAGGGTTAAGCCAGTGATTTGTAAACTCACAACTGTCATGCCATTTGTTACCTCCTTGGATTGGGGTTTTGCTTTCTTGTTTTAATGTGATTTTGTTTTACTGTGAGATTTTGGCACATTTGGTAAAATCTGAAGCATGACTAAATTTGGGCACTAAAGAAAATCATCAAACTCACACATTGGTAGAAGATTTCAGTGCCTAAAAGTCCTATTTTATCATTAGAGCTACTTTTCCAAAAGCATCTGGATTTTTGAGCACTTGTCATAGTATATAGCACCTAATTTATCACCTGAATAGGCATCACTTTCCTATGCAGCTTATTCTGGGAAGCAACAAATCTGTTTGTTCCCTCTGAATGAAAACTACATTATAGAAACTCTCCTACATTTGCTCTATACTTGAAGTTTGCTTACAACAATGGTGCAGTTATTAAAAAATATAAATTAGTCCCTACCAATGTTTATGTTAAACTGTTACTCATGTTAATAAGTCAAATGTTCAAGGTTAAATATCATTGTAGTAGTAAGTTACATTCATTGATCTGCAGCTAGGGAGGGTCAGATGTCCATTAGTCTGATAATCAGCACCACCAGCATCACTGCTCTGAAAAATAGGCCTATGATTCACTTGAGATAAATACCATATCTGAGCCAATCACACTGCCCGAGCTGCTGCCACATGAGTTGCACCAGCAGTCCCTCCTGTGAGCTGTCCACACACAGCAGAAATCCCCAAACCAGCCAGATGGGAATTCCTTGGAGCATGATAAAAACAGCAAACTTCCCAGGCAACAGCTTCTGCCCAAAAATATTCAGAGAGATTTTAAAAATCTTTAAACACATAATAGAGGTGAACTTTCCATTATACTAAACTTTTGCTAAAATACAGCCATTTCTTTGGATGCAAGATTGGGAGTCACTTTTGAAAAATCTGTCTTTGCTGGCAGGTGGGAATAAAGTTGAGTGGGAAGGCATGACTTTTAGAAGAAAAGAAATTCAGAAGCTTCCTATCTTTTTCACTGAAAAAGCCGTCAATACCCATTACCATCTGGCATGGCAGAAATTCAGGTTTCTTCAGACTGTGTTGTGATCATGTGAAGTAAATAATTTTGAAACCTGAGTGGTGTAAGACCATTTTGATAATGAACATTTAAAGGATTTCAGAGGGAAAGAAATCATTTCCATGATATAATAAATGAAGCAATTGCAATAAATTCCATGTAACAACTGCAAAAGAATCAAACTAAGATCAAGGGTTAGACAGAAGACTACTTACATACATTAAAAGTAACTGTATTCATGGATGCAGCTAAAAATACTATTTACATGCAAACTGTTTGAATGCTACAGCCTGTGTAGAGCTGAGAACTGCCTTTTACATATTAAAAAAATTAAATAACCCGTGCAAGATAATAAAAAGCAAAATTAACAGATGCTACTGGCCTGTGTTTGGAATATTTGTTTAGTTTGACATAAATAAGGAGAAAATCTGGAATAGAATATTTAACACCAGGTTTTTCCTCCCCTGGCACTAATGTAGAGGAGGCAAAAATGGAAGAAAAAGTCTAGCTTCTAATTACCGAAAAGATTCTTGGAAAAGAATGGAAGATATTATCCATTATTACTGTTGTATCTAGGAACAGGCAGTCCTACAGCACAGAAACTGAGGTTATCTGGGAGGAAACTATTGCTCTTCAAAATTCATCTTTTTTGTTTGGTGATAGCAAATACTCCAGGAAGGATGTAGCACACTACATTTTGCTTGAGAGAAATTTTGCAGCCATGAATTTAGACAATGCACACGGGTGCAACATTGGTAGAACCCAGCATATTTAAACCAGTTCATGGAGTTGTTAGGACAGAACAGAAATTTTGAATATGTGAGTCAAATATTGATACAAATTGGTTTCCCAAGATTATGTTTTGGGAGGTAGCAGATGAATAACGCTCCTGAAAATGAAATGGGCTATGACAGTTATGCTAAATTCTGCTTAGATAGCATTCAGTGGGAACTGGCCCTCCTTCATAATTTAAATTACCACTCTGTCACATTTTATTGCAAGAAACAAGGCCTTCACTCACAGGATTTCCCCAGTTTTTAACCCCAGAGGACCAGTAGGTCCTAGTTTTTGGTTTTATGATTAAGATTTCCCTTAAGAAAAAAAAACTAAATAGTAAAAGAAAAAACCCACAGAATAATATACATATACACTCCTGCTTAAAAAAAAAAAAAAGAAAAAACTAGTTCCTTCAACCTCTTCAACCTATATATTTAAGCATATATAATAGAGCATATATAATATATATTTTATATCTCTAATATAGCATATATCTATTATATATAATAGAGCATAACATAACTAACACTGAGGCCAACATCACACAGTTGAAGTGCTTCTGCATTTTATGTGCATTTACTGTAATATGAATGTTTGAAATGCATTCCTTAGCCTTATTAGGGATTCTTTTTAAGTGACAAATACTGTTTTATGCTATTGTCAGCTAATCTAAGTTAATTTTCTGTGGATTATTCTTAATTTTCTATGTCTCCAAGACCTAAGCAATGCAACACCTTTCTCATCTAGAATCACAAGGCTGTCTACAGCTACTTTCTTGTGTGTGCAAATGGAATTATTAAGCCAAAGAGAGATTAATGGATATCTAAAATATGTATTTTCTTTTAAAAATATCCTACAAGTCATTCAGATTTTGGGATTTTATAGCAATGTTTTACCTGAGAGTCCCTTTTAGGAAACACTAATAACCAAGAAATTAATTTTTAAATAATGGGGGGGGAAAGCCTGTTTAAAATAAAGCATTATCATTATTATTCTCTTACCAAAGAAATATTAAATCAATTTTCTGTCAGACATTTTTAATAAATACCTAATGGCAATGAAAGCCAAGAATGAAAATCAAGAAGCCTCTAGTATGCAAATAATCTTAGGAAGATGATACTAGTGGAGTTGATGAGATTAACTGCAGTACTTAAGTGGCTGTTTATTAGCTGGAAACTAATGAACGGGTTAAAATGTATAATTGCTCAAGCTATTTGTAATATTTGCTACAATTATTATCTAAGCCACAGCACTTTCCAGCTTTGCCATGAAAAATTATTGTTGCAGAATCTCCAAGCTTTTGTCTCTTGATTTAATTTTTCTTGCCTCCTCTGCTCCAATAATTGCAAATTACACTAAGAGACAACACTGTAGCTTTACTCAGTCATAAAACGCCACACATCTTTATAACAGCAAATGAAAGACAGTTTGTACAACTAAAGGGATCTGGGCAGCCAGTCTTGAAATTATCTGATCAGCTTTGTAAACTAAAATATTAAGGCTATTACCCTCTATTTCTTTGAAAATTGTGATCTCGAGGGGGCTATGCTTTCATGGTTTTGTTCAAAAATGTAATCTCTGGTGAAATTAAGTTAATGAGCACAGCAATGCAACTCCTTTCAGTTTGGAAATACTTTGTGCCTATTACCAAAATACCTCATTTAATTACTGAACAAATTACTTTACAATTATACAAACCACTGCAAAAAGATATTTAGACTTCTAGGAAAATTTGCTTCAACTGTCTTTGTCCTTTCCTATTGGTCTTAAATTTTTTTCAGAGATATTTTAAGATTTTGACATGTACCATAATGGTTAAGCCATTGCAGTTTTGTCACAAGCAAAATTTTCCCTTCTGGTCTAAGTCTTAACATTTCAGAGGCTCTGAACCTGATGTGATCAGCCAAGTGAGAAAGGGACATCTTAAGGGCATACAAAATTGACAGCTGCTTAGACACAATTAAGTGCCTATATCTTTTGGATGAATGGTCACTCCAAACACTGTAAAATTTTCTAGATCCATCTCAAAGCTATTAATAAAATATTATGAACATAGCTTGGCACAATCTATTAAATTTACCAGAGCATTTATTTTGGATATTTACCATGCATTATGTGAGATATTTTATTGTCCCAATACAAGCATCCACCCAGAGTCCAACATTATTGGACTGGATACAAAACATCAAACCTTTGGCAGCAAATGATGACAGTGTTCAAAATATCCTTGAAGAACAAAAAACTTTGCTACAAGTTTGAAGACCAAAAGTCTAGAAGTGTATGACCTAGATTTTTACAGCAACTGGTCATTTTTGAATCTTCAGTTGTCTGCATGCTTGACTCCAGGCAGCCTGATTTTCAGACACCATTTGCAATGCATACTCTTTTACCAGGTAGTAAATTCAGAATCCCAGAATGAAGGCACTCAGTTCTTCTAATCCCTTTCTAAGATCCTGGTTGGGTGGTGAACACCAGATAAAATCAAATCTATTTAGAGATGTGATTTTTTTTCTTTAAACTGACAACTTACAGCCATTTCACGCAAAGGAAAACAAACCCAGTAGCTCTCTAAGAATTGTTGAATTACTTTGATCAGCCCACTTAGCACATATTAAAAAATAAAAAATGTCATCACTTCAAACAGACAGAAACAGCTTGTCTTTTCTCTGTTGGTAATTATCAGGCTGGTTGATCTAATTCTGACACCAATTTCACAAGTGATCCTCTGCTCAGGGTTTACCAACAAAAATAAGTTGGAGATGAAAACTAAAGGCTGGTTTGCCCAGTCAATACGTTATTTCCTACTCCTACTTGATATATAAATTGTACTTGAAATTTCATCTTTAACAACTATCACTTAATTAAATAAGATACAGGTGTTTTAAGTTGTTCTGCTTTTCTGGAATTTGATGAAAAGAGGTGTAACAGTTGACAAGGACTTGAACTTAAAAGAGAACATATCTTTGATGTCAAGTGTGTCTAAAGGATTCTGAAGTAAGAGTAATATGAAAATGGGCTCACCACCACTCAATCTATTCCCAACAGTTACCTGCTGCTCTAAGTGCCCCTGCACCATTATAAAAACCTGTCAAGCATTCAAAATCAATTACACACAGGATGTCAAATGCTGCCACGCCAGCTGTTCTTTCAGTGCCCAGCAGCTCTCACTGCCCATTTCCAGGTAAAAACACATCGAGCTACGCTGTTGTTTTTCTCAGCTGTGATTCACTGCAGTACAGAATCTGACCTCTACATACCTTAATACACAAAGATGAATATTTATACACAACAACTGTATTCCTAATATTTGCATAATTACAGGTATAATGAAAAATTAAAGATATTTCAGGATGTATTAACATCAAGCTACAATTTTAAGGGGAAACCATTAAGTAGTTAGGCTGTTCATGTGTGTTGCCTTTTTCAGTAATTGTATATGACACTAAAATGGAAAGGCAGATTTGAAATATATCTCCTGCTGTCTTTTCTACACAGCACATGGACTTTAAAGCATTTATTTACCATGACATGCAGTAGGAATGAATAGTGCCATTACTGAAATGTGTGAGTCCAAAAAGAATGGCTCCAAGCTCCACTTGGCTACAGAAGCAGCCCTCCCAATCTTACAAGTCACATATTACTCCCAGTGCTAAAAACTGTTTCATATCCACAAACCTGGAGGAACAAGATGCTAGGTATTGATAACTATATTTGACATGAGTAACACTGAACTAAAAAATAAAACATCCCATCACTAAGCCCATTCTTCTCACTTTGTGATAACTTATTTTTATTTTACTGTTACTTGTTGAGATAAGGGTTTTTTTCCCCTTTCCATATGAATTTTGACACTATCTTTAGTGGAGGAACTTCTATTTATGCCATAAAGATTTAACTCTTTCTGACGAGTAAGCTTTTTTCCAGACAAAGCTTTTCAATGGTTTGTAGAATTCATAGAAGATGGTTCTACGTCCTTTCATTGAAATCAAAACTATAATGGAAAGATATTGTTTTCCTACAATGTTTTTCAGTCCAAAAGTTTTAAAAATATTTTGAAACTTTTTGAAGAAAAATCGAGGCTTCTGAATTGAGAGCATCTGTTCTGACACAATTCTATTGCAAGAAAATATTCAAAATACTTTATTTTCAGTCCAGTGTGAAAAAAAGATCAAACCAAAGCTGTTGTGTGGAAGAACTGACATATCCCAAAAAAGCTGAAAAAAGTTTACTGATAGTATCAGGGACACTTTGTAATAAAAGTGCCAAAGGAATTAAACATGAGTTATTTGTCAAAAGCATTTGTATACATACTTACTGTGTGATTCTGTCTTAGTTGGAGACAACACAAAATATCCCTTTTGAAACATGATGCTGACAGAGCCAACAGCAAAGCCCCTGTGCCATTTCAAAGGTACGTCTAGTGACAACTGCATTCTTCTAGCATTCATCAGATTCACACTTGCTTTGCAAAACCTCTATAAAATAACCCTCAGTATATTTTAAAAGACCCCAGCCTTCCCACATAGCTGCTTTTGCTGTTCCCTGCAAAGCTGGGTCCCTTGCCAGCAGCCATATGTAGCTGTGAAATGGAGGTTAAGTCATACAGCACAGTGAGGCCTCAGCATTGGGATTTTAGCAGAGTGTGGCTCCACATGTGCTAATGAGCAGTGTGATGACATTCTGTCTCTGATACACACAATGCATTACAGCTACAGAAAGCTCTAGATATATTTTACTCTTGTTTTAAGTCAGAAAGAAAGAGTGCCAAATGTTTGGGGGTTTTTAACGTGGAATAATCATGTCTTGCTGAATATACACAACTATCAGTAACACTGAAAGATGAGGGCAGTCCTCAAAAAGATCAGTGCTTTTTCACATCCACCCGTTTTTAAATAAATGCTAACTTAATGTCCATGTTTAATATTGAAAGCATGCTCTCTGGAATAGTGTAATCAATGTTCTGCAATATTAATATTTGTATTTTGTGTGAGAAATGATGCTCACTTTTAAAAATTTCAAAGGTTTATTAAAAAACTTTAATAAAATATAATGAAGGACTGAATAAGGAAAAAGGACAGCATGCTGGGAGTTGGTGACCCAGCAGCTACAAGATGGCTGCTCTGTCTTTTATACCCCAGGGGTTGCCACAAGCAATCCTGGCCCCTCACAAGGTCTGCCAGTCAATTCTTCTGCACTGTTTATTGGTGGAGTATACTTTCTTGCAACTTGACTGGAGGTGAGGTGTTTCCAGGCCACGCCCCCCTAGCAACAAGCTGTCCTGCGCCCAGCCACCCCATGCAAGGAGCCCAGGCACAGCCCTCCCTACGCGTCCCCACTACCAAGGCTGTCCCTTGGCAACCATACTGGAGGGAAAGGGGACTATGGGAGAACAGAGGACATCCAGACAACAAATCACAATAACATTAATACATCAATAAAGTTTCTCCTAACATACAATATTCATCCCTTAATTGCAAGAGCCAATCATCTGATTACTAATCGATAACATTTTGAAATAAAAAAGGAAATTTATCCTTACATTTAGAGCCTTCTCAAAACCGTTTTAAATAAAGCCCTCTTACAAAGCCCTCAGAAAAGTATCTATTTAGCAAGTAAGAACTTTACCAGTCTCTATTGGGCCTTCCAGCACTATCTCTCTCAAGACTAAATAGAATCCAAGACTTCGTGCTTCACTGTTCAATGAAGCTCTCCAGTGCTATAAAAAAATTAAGTGTTCATTAAATATACTACTACTATTAATAATAGTTTGAGTGATAAAAACAGCAGATGAGTCATACAAATACATTTTAACAAATGCAACAGGGCAATTCACTTTCTCTTCAAAACCATTTGACACTGCTGTAATAAATTGATTGTCTCTCAAATGAACACATATAATTGTTTCCAAGGTTACAGAAGGCTGCAGTCCTGAATAGGTTTTGTGTTCATTTTAATTTACTGAAAACTTTGCACTCATGGTTCAGAAGAATGGTACTAACATGGTGATGGCCATTGCATAGAGCTGGCCATGCTGTCAATATTGAATCGTCTGTGAAAGACAAAGAAGGATGAAGTGATCTTGTTGGATGGCCTGAATAAATTACTGGATGCAGTACTGTTCACATGATCATCTTTAGAAACTTGTAATTGGAAAGCTGTGATGTTAATTTCTTTGAAAGTAGAATGATTTTGATAGTTTTGAAATGTTTCTTCATGCTTGGAAGCAACTGCCTGTAATGCCCATCTGAAGACTGTATTTTAGGACCAATAACAGAAAAAAAATTAATATTTGTTTCAAGAAAATGTCCCTTTAGTGACCCCACCAACTCAGAAAATGTCACCATCTATCAGAATCATAATCTCAACATAAACTAGCATCTCTGAAAAAGGTCAGAAATCAAAAAGAAATGTAAAAAATCCTTACAAAGGAAAACAAATTGGTTCAAATACCAATAGTGCTCTACAGCAAGAAATGCTCTACATGCAGAAATGGTTGAAAAACAGGTTTTGGGAGTGCTTTCATGATGGAGATGGTAACAATGAGTTTTTGGTGAGGAATGACTTATTTATAGCTGACAGGAAAAACAGTTAACCGCAACCTAAACCCCAGCTTAAAGATGGGACCAAACTCAAGATGGTAAAGACATCAATTAAATAAAACAGCTGCAACCAGACAAACTGAGGCCTTACTTCACATCATCTTTTATACATACACTTTGTCAGCACATCTGTGCAGAGTGATCTAAATCTACCTTAAACTGAACAAAGTTGTTGTGCCACTAAACAAATGCAGCTGGGGAAAACCAACAATACAGAAAAGGGATTCTTTGTTCAGCTCACCTGTAAATGTCTGTAAAGTCCTGTGAACCACTGAGACCAATGTTACAGAATCCTTTGAGGACTTGGGAGCAGACTAATAATTACCCACTTTGTTTACTAAAAGAGCCTCACAATTCAGTTCTATTTGGAATATCTTCATATTAAAATTCTTTGAAACTAGTGTTTTCAAGGCTGGTTCATTTAGACCAGGAGAATTTATGTCCACTCCTATGGGAGAATTAGTACACTGATAAATTTGGCTGCATGATCAGAGGAGGTTTAAATGCCATATGACCTGCTTACAATGAATATTATTCCTCCTCAACTCCTCTTCAGCTAGTCAGAACGCTTCTGAATTTGATTCACCAAAGGGCCGAGGGGGAGCCAAGAAACTCACTGCTGGGCATGCTGAGAGAAGCACATAAAGAACGATGTTAAGGGCAAGTGGCATTTTATGTCCTTTTTGTGCTGCTAGGCTGAAAAGTGGCAGCTACTGATAACCTGGTTGTGCATTTGAATGATGTGAGAAAGCCATTTACTTTGGAATTGAGAGGAAAGTCACAAAGGCGTGTCAGATAAATTACAACTTGGCTGCCACCACTGAGGCACAGACTGATGCCTGATGCTTCCAGGACGCCTTCTGCACAAAGCTCCATTTCAGCCTTATGAAAACTGTGAGCAATGTGTGAAAACACAACACACCTGGGTGAGTTGCTCTGCTTCCCAGCACTCATTTATGTGAAGAAGGTTATACTTTTCTGAATCCCTTTGCAGATTGCATTAGAGAGCAACTAGGGTGGCTTGTGGTATGGAGAGCACTGGGGCACTGGGCCCTCCAGGTTTGGGAAGACCATTCCCATGTGTTGGCCATGGTAGCCAGATGTGAAGGGCTGCCCAAATGCAGGACAGATTGATGAACCTGCTGCTTCAACAGATTATTCTGCACCAGTGCAATGTGCTAAGTAGGAAGACGCTAAGCTTATTTTTTCAGAAAAAGAGACTATATATTTTCAAGTAGGTATAGAACTGGTTGTTTCTGTGTCTTACATAGCATGACAGGAATGAGGCATCCTTCACTGAGCATTGACTATGCATGAAATGACATAACAAAGTAACTCTAAGTATTTATTAATTTATTTAATATTTACCAGAGTTGTTTGGTGATGCTCACTTCCACTTCAACTTTCTGTATCTTCCCTTCTCATCCTGACTGAACCACCACATTAAATGGTTCTTCCAGGAGGAAATAAATCAGCTGGTCCCTATGTCTTTGGTGAAAAGGCCAAAAAAGAGAGATTTAGACCACATCAAGACATTTGAGGGAGAAATTATGGTTATTACTTTGAGGGCATTATGGACAATTAACCAGCACAACACACCAGGCTGCAGAAAGGCGAAGTGGAATCTCCATAATTTAAAAATGTTCCTGAAAGCATACAAGCACTCATGAAAGCAAAGACATGGATTTGAGGTTCATCCAGCCAATATCAAAGCTAAAGAAAACTCATATTTAAAGAGGAAAACGCATATGACATGTTAAAAAGTAGTATATATTGAAATACATAAAATGGGCTATTACCAGAATGAATCTAGAAAAATACATTTTCAGCTTTCCTCTTCACTGATATTCCATCTACTGCAGAATAATAACCTGCTATCCATAGCTGGATAATTTTATCATTGTAAATGGTCTTTACTTTTGACTTACGCATTACTGGATACTAAACCAAAAAGACTTTAATTCAGCTTTTAGGAAATTGCAACATTTACAAGTTTGGCTTCTCTAAAGAATTTTCATAATGCTATAAAGATAAAACTAGATGTTCACAGCCTGATAGATTGTACCTGTGTTCCTCAAAATTGCTTATCTGTAGATTTCAAAACACTTAATAGATTATAGCCAATGATGAGCCTGACTTCAGTTGAAATAGATATTTTAAAAAGACACAATCTGTAAGTTATTAAGCCAGAAAACCTCTAGACTGCTAATCCCCATTACCATCTGTATTTGCAGGTTTGTAACAGAATGGGACTGATCTCCTTCCTCTGAGACCATTTGCCAATTCTGTCAGTATTCAGTGCAGTGTAATATTATTCTCCAGGTAATGCAGCTTTGTTGCTTAGCAGCAGGTTCTGCTTGCGTACCTGACAGTTTTGGCTAATTTAGACAGAAGTTAAAAAAAGTAAAAAAAAAAAAAAAAAAAAAGACCCAAACCTCGATAAGCCCCACTAATAAAAAGTTTCCACTATTATCATCACTGAATATTGAAGCAAGCCTGGAAAGTGAAAAGAATACTTTCTGAGCTCTGACTTGCACTGAAAAAAATAATTTGACATTAGGAAAGTACATAAGACTTCTTTAGCATCACATTGATTCTCAGAGAGCAAGAAACGAGTGGTGGTATTTTGACACTCAGTGGGAGTGAGATACCAAGGCAAAGGTGAAAGAGTCAACATGCACTGGTTTTTTTAATCATCATCTGTAGAAAACAAAGTTCACTTCCCATTGCAGAATATTCTACTAGACTTGATATAGAGGCAGAAGGTACAAAATTCAGATCTCTCCAGTTATATATGTAGGCTTAATGGTACAAGCAACAGACTGGCTTGTGCTATCAAGGTTGACTAAAGTTATTTTGCCCAAATTTTTCAACGGGACCTTGGCTGATTTATTTTATCTCAAAGAAATACAGTACTTAACAATTCATTATCCCCACTTTTTATCTACATAAGTGATAGCTACTTCTGCAGAGACTTTTTCTTACATTGTACCCTTTGTGATGCTGTGAAAAAGATGGTATCATAAATCTCATGCTCTGTAGATTTAGGCTTCACTTCAGATAAGATGTAGCAGAACATGTTGGGAAAAAAGTAGAGTGAAAAGAAGATTAATGACACATCATGATCTGCTACCAAAATTTTCTAAAATTCACAAAAGGTTGATACAAAAAGTGTAAACAAGAGCCAAACAAGCTGCAATGAGTAGTTGGTATACATATATTAGATGCCCCTTCCCTTGAGACATCCATTAATTGTTTTTAAATGGGTGGTGTAGGATTTTACCTCCAAGTGCAGAAAAAAATGTAAATAATACAACCTGAATCTACCAATTCACATTCTCATGCTGCCTCACTTCTAGAGTAAAACATTTCTCAGTTTAGGAAACTCATTCCCTTGCTGTATTTACAAAAGCAAATGGATTCTGAAACTGCAAGGAAAGGTGTCATTCTTCTTTCTTCATCTTTAGGCATTTTTCAAAACCCTGGTTTTCGCTATCAAAGCTACTTCCTGCCTTAACCGCTTACTGAATGGATAGAAAAGTATACACATTATCCACTCTAGTTCTAAATGTACTGTCCCTAAGTATCTGGTGAATAGCATAGCATTTGAAAATCTTTTCTAGACACAATATAGGTATTTCTCTCTAGGCAAAACTAGACAAAGAAAAGAAGCTTACCATGGGTATAAATAAAGCCACTTAGGTTACTGACATTTTAAAATATAATCATTCACTACAGTTTGGATTTCTTAACTTATTATAATATTATGGAACACAGGCAGAAGAAACTTACAGTGAAATGGGAGAAAACTAACACAAAAGAACCCAGAAACAGCCCAGGCACAAACCTACATCTAGTTAAATTGAACCATCTTATTCTGAGGTCTGGCTCTTGAAACTGTAGAAACAAGCAGCAGGTAATGGAATAAATAATAGTATTTCTTTTCAGAGAGTGAAAAGATGAGACTGATTAATTAGCTATTCTCCAATTTATATGCATGATATAGCTGAGACTGATGTTTTGATGTTTAACAGAAGAAATAATTATTTCACATGCTTTTGTTTTGCCAACAGTACATAAAAAGCAGATCAAGAAATGGATAGGACAATTTCTTTTGGAAGGCATGATTATATTTTCCTTTTGACCTAAAGGAATAAAACCAATTTTCTAATTAACAAATTTTAAATGAGTTTTACACTTACAAAAATGACCACTATAAATGGACAGCTGATTGAAATTATTATTATTTATTATTATTATTTGTTATTATTATAGAAATAGATGACAAAATATGTATTGGGCATCCCTCATGTGCAGTGGAGAGTCAATCTGTCTATTTTCCAACATACCTTTTTTTCTGTCCCAGCTCTATGTTCAACCACACAATAGGTACTCTCCAATTTAATGACAAAATTAGGTGGACTTTTTTGGAGGAAAATTCTGGAGAATTTGGTATTTTGTGCTGGAATGAATAATGGAATTTAAATAGCAGTTGGGCTTTACTCCTTGGAGTGTAGAATAAAGTCCTGATGGCTGATGGGAAACAGCACCTCACTACAGACTTACTGTCTCAACAATTAAGTTCTATTTCTGCTGGTGTTCTTTGTCAGACTGCCATGGCACTGTAGAATTTCTTTGCAGTCTTAAGGGAGAGTAACAGTTCTCTTGCTTTTTTACAGAAAGCTCCTTTCATTCATGAAGACAACAGTGTAGAAAAACATTTGAGAAGTGGCTGTCAGAATATTCAAGAAACTACAAACTTTGCTATTCCTTGGTGGGATAACAAATAAAATCAAAGTCAACTTTTAGTCCTTCTAAACCCAAACCAGCTGTGTATCCTGACACAGTCCCAAGTCCATTTGAGAGGGAGACCCAAATGAGCACCAGATCTCTCTTCTTTCACAGAAAGAAGAAGCAGCTGCACTGACTAAGG
Source organism: Cettia cetti (assembly GCA_013401135.1). Classification (NCBI taxonomy): domain Eukaryota; kingdom Metazoa; phylum Chordata; class Aves; order Passeriformes; family Sylviidae; genus Cettia; species Cettia cetti. Next base: position 109,942 of record VZUI01093837.1, read on the forward strand.
TGACCAGCAGACCATGGCATGATACGGTATCTACGAGTCTGTCTCTCAAGTCTTGCTGTCAGCTGTGCTTACATTCACAGAAAACAAATCTTTGCTCATGCACACAGAAGCCAGAAAATTAAAATCAAAAACCTGTGAATTTATCATATTATTTTTTTCTAGGCTAACCATATCTATTTAAAGAGCTTTAGTATGCTCCAAGCAAATTAGCTGGTTACTGAAAATCAATCTCATTTTCAGAACCTCAGAACAAAGCCTCTTGCCACACTTGCTCCCCAGTAACACAAACTTTTTTTATAGCAAGAATAGCTGTATTACTTTCAGTAAAGAGACAAGGGTAGAAAAGAAGCTTAGCATACCAACAGATAAAATATACTTCAGTTTTCTCCTGTAAAACAGAAATCAGAACCTCTGGGTTTGCATAGTGCAAATTAATGAAGTGGTATAAACTGTCCTCTAAAAAAAATAAAATGAAACATTCAGATAAAAGGATTTGTCACTGAATATTTTATAAAAATAAATTTGTGTAAAGCCTTTGGCATTATGAAGAAAACACCTGAGTCTGAGGCAATAGAAACAAAAGTATTTCACTGATTAAAAGTTCTTGAATTAATCAGTGATGCAGCTGACATATTTTTATTTCCTGTCCAAAAGAGGATATAGTTACAACAGATGCCTTTCTTCTGTTAATGGTAGATCAAAAGCAGACATAAAATAAGGTAGAGTTCTTTTTTCCCCTCTATATTGCTTCACACCTGTTTATTCGTGACTCCTTGCAAATGGCAGAAGGCCTAAATCATAACCCAGCTTAGCCTAAAATGGTGAGGTTATTTCAAATATGCTCAAGCAGCTTTGAAAAGTATAAAATCACTTTATGTCACATCTTCATAATGTTTAGGCTGATAATGACACCAATGTCTTTTTAAGGAGGCAAGCCTTGATTAATAAAAGTAACTGGAATTCAAATAGGAGCTTTAAGAAGGGTTATGTTCCAGAAATAGTTTGCGATTTAAGTGGCAATAAAAGGGTCAAGTTTCACTTTGTTACATGAAAAAACATTTAAAAGATGAACATTTTAAATAAATGGACTATGGACTTTGCATTTCTGTCACTTTTTAGCTGGGAGGCTATCAAGAAACACACAGCATATTCTGCGGTGTATCCAAGGCAAAATTAGTTTGAAGATATGAAGATTCTACTTCAAGAGGAAGATAATCCCTGCAGATTGTTATTTCTAGAGACCTGGCCTCGAACCCTGATGTTGCATCCCAAGCCACAGTCTATGAACCCGTCTCTGTTGCTGTTTGGCAGGGCCAACAGACTCACATGGCCAATGGGTTTAGGAATTCAACACGTAAAAAAGGGGTCAAAAATATGAAACCACTGAGGTTAGTGGAATAGCAGCCTGAAAGAAAATAAATTATTTTTTAATTTTTTTTTTTTATTATTTATAAGAAATCATCATACAAACGCCTGTGGAAAACACTATGATGTCATGACTTGTCCAGTTATTAATCTTAGGAACATGTGCAGGACATTGTTTTCTGATATTTGAGTCTTGTTAAAAAGAGACAACTTGGATTATCCTAAAAACACCTCCCTGACACTGGCAAAGATATCTTTTCTGAAAAGCACAGAAAGCTTTCATTATATAAATCCTTAAGAAGTGCTTAAGATAAAGTCTAGGGGTTCCATATAAGCCATGTATCTGAGCCACATATTTCTAAAGATTGGTAGTCAATCTTTGCAAAGAAAGAAGTCACATAAATACTTTTTGGAAGAATGGTGCGACAATCACCGATTTGATAGGATAAGCCAAATTAGAAGACCTGGAACAGCACACAATTGCTTTGTTAATTTTCCATGTATTTTTCCAATTTTGCAACATAAAAAGGAAACTGTCTCAATCAGACCAGCCAACAGAATCTGCTTCTTCTCAAGTCTCATCACTGTCCTGATATCCAGAACTTTTTACCTCCTTTTGCTTTATCATTAATTCATATTCTCTTTACATATGACTTCCAACAGCTGTAATAGACAAATCATTTTAAAGAAATGAAATATAATCATTAACTACAGAAATATAAAGAAGTTTAATAACTTCAAAAAAAAAAAAGCTTTCATCTGGGAAGCCCTTGTGAAAAGCCCCTGGCTTCCAGCAAGACTTCAAAACTTACCATTTTACTGTTCAGACAACATTAAGCTATTATAGGAGCCACCCAGGAATTGAAGAAAAAATAACTTATTTTATCTGACACTGATGGATTGGAATTAAAATATAAATGAATTAGGCACATTTAGATAATTTTCATAACTGCAGTTGCTAGATGTCGGGGTTTCAGTGCAAATCTCACATCGAATATTATTTTATGGCTTCCCTAGACAAACAGATGGTCTCCTCCAACAAGAAGGCACACCAGAGAAAAGAATGAACCTGCATTAATTCTGACAGCATACTTTAAAGAGAAATTAATCTCTTCCTCAGTCTAAATTTAAATAATCATTTAGGTCTCAAATCAGTAACAATGTTTGGCTCCCATTCTAGAATAGCCCACATAATGCCACAGAGGCCTTCAGAAGCCCAGCATGACCATCTGCGACGTAGGAGCCTGAACATATTTTTTTCTTTAAATTGAGTTATACCCTTTGGTGGTAGCTACCCATGTCCTATAATTATCCAGGGGTGCAAATGGTAGCTTAGAAAAAGAAAACACAAACAAAAAGCACAAAGACAAAACCCCCCCATCAGGCCCAGCAGGACGTGTATGGGAGGTGAGGGGAGGGTTGTATAATTGCTTTGTGGGGAGCAGCCCGCACACGCTGCCCGGGGAAGGCCTCGAGCCGGGATGGACGCCCAGCCCCTCTGACTCCTGGCTCATTTCCACCGCCCTCTGTGGGGACAGTCCCCTGGACACAGTAAAAGCCAGGGGATCCTGCCAGCCCTCGTGGCTGCAGCCCTCTCCAGAGATGGCACAAAATCAGCAATGGCTCCTCCAGCAGACTGCAGGAGATGGACCCCCACAGCATGGCCTGGGCAATGCCCGGGGCCTGGACCTGGGGCTGAGTGGTCTCAGCTGGAGTGTGGACAGCGGACATGGGCGAGGCTGTTGGGGGCAAAGCACGTCCATGAGGCTCCTGTGCCTCCCAACTGCTCTTGTGGCACATCAGACACACCTCTGCTGAGGGGACAGCGTGGCAGGAATCCGTTCTGGCTCCTGCCAAATGATGGAAAGCTTCTTTGCCAACCAAGAGAGCTTTCTTCAGACTGCAGTCACCACAACAAAATGTATGTGGGACAACCATGAAGTCATCACACAGTGCTACACCTACATGGCTGTTTCCTAGCTGGATTCCTTTGTAACTAAAGGCACATGATATAAACAGCCCCATCCTTGACTAAATTAAAAGTCTTCTCTGGGCAGCAGCTTGGTCTCATGAAGCGTTTACAGTTGTTTTTACATGAAAAAAATTTGAGTACATTTATTTGTCTGAATTCAAAACAAGGTTGAGAAATAATGACTGAACAGAAGGGAAACTCTGAAACAATTTGATACTGCCATTGTTAAGAAGTCAAATATATTTATATTTGGCACTTCACTAGAACTCTGCAACTTTCTCCTGTCATCAACTTACTTAAACAAAACTCCTGATATTCAAGTAGTTATTAATTAAAAAATTGTAAACCCAGCAATAACAACTTCCACGAAGCTGATCTTTTAGCACTGAGAGAAATGAATCCATCTTAATATGATGGTAAGTATAATGCCTCATTACCACAAGTAATTATAAGAAAAAACAAATAGGTCAGAAAATCTCAGGATCTATTCTTAAAAGTAGATCTGTGGGTTATGGGTAGCTAGATTCTTTTTTTTGAATACTGTGAAACATTTTCAAAAAAACATCAACATCAAACTCCAGAATTTCACATCAGGCTTGAGAAAGTTCACAGATTAGAGATGAGGCATCAAGAGCTACACTGGTATCAAGTAAGGAACTTTTTTTCTTCTAGTCCACTTCTAGTTCATTCAAAAGAAGCAAATTACAAAGACTAACACTCAAAGTCCTTAATAAGTAAACTACAGTAAGTACAGCCAGATATATTTGGTTGTATCTGTACAAATCTCAAATATTATTAAATGTTAATCTCAGACTCTTAAAAAGATAATTTATTTTAAAAAGTCAAAGTTTCTAAACCAAACAAATAGTACTCACATCTTAAAAGTGAGAAACCATGTACTGTCCTGCTTGAATACCACTGTATGAGCCCTATTCATTTGCTGCATTTGCTGCACCACAATGATCACCTAGAGTGCCTCCATATCAGGAGGCTCTTTTTCTCTCAATTAACACCCAGCTACATCTTTTCCACATCAGCTTCTGCTTGCAGACCTATTTCCCTCTCTGGGGCTAGCTTTGAAGCAAGCAGCACAGAATCAGCCTGTGCAGGTCAACCACAGTGTTGGTGCTGTTGTTTTGTTGCAAACAGTTATTTGCAGCAACAAAAGTAGTCAAGTATTATCAGTGCAATATGCCCCTTACAAGTAAACAAAACAGATAGCAAATTAAGTGAAAATACAAACAGCTATACATTCCGGTTTCAAATAATTTTTCCTTCTATCTCTAAATCCTATTTAAGTGTGATTTTCTTTTTCTCCTGAAAAATACCAGACATCACAGTACATACAATTTTAACATGTTCCTTCTACAGTTCCACTCTAACTTTTCTTTCTGCTAGCTTAAAGCATAGAATTTATTAGAAGTAAATCAGTTCTTATGGAATATTTAGTTGGACTACATTCACAGAACTTTTACTCTTTTTTATTTTTTTTTTAGTCTCCTGGTGTTTTAAAATACAGCCTGCACCTATAGCTTTTCTAAGGTATTCCATTCCTGTTTGAGTGGAGCTTTTGCCCAAAGAATTTAAATATAAGCCAGCATTTCTCATTTGTTTCTACTGAAACAAGATCTCAAAACTATACAGGCAATTTTGTACTAGAAGCAGTAGCACAGCTAGCCAGAGAACAATTCAGAAAAGAAATGGCAAACCAAGAAGTTAAAAATAAATTCACGAATAGTAGCAGGGACTAATATAAATATATAATAGACGACAGCACAAAGACCTTCACAAAGCTCAAATATTTAACTGGATTATGTGACAGCCACTATAAAGAGCAGAACAGCCTTAAAATGACGTTTTTGGATCATGCACTTAAAGGCATGGAAAATGTCTTTCTTATGATGCACCCAGAAGTAGTTAGCACATTCACACCAAGTGATCTCTACTGCTAGTTTTATATTTAACGTTTCTACCACAACCCATTCTCTGATCAAGCTATCTGTATACATGCCTTCAGTGGTTCTGGAGACACGGCAATGTAGGACATGCCCATAGCACAGCAGCAGGTTTTGTCCAAAGAGTCATGCTCATTTCCAGAGACAACAATGACATTTTGGGATATTGAATTTCTTAAGCAAATATTTTTATCTATCGTGCATTATAGTTCTTGTTAATAACTTTCCCTTCTCTATTAATCTTGGACTAGAATCAAAGGAAAATGTGCTTAGCAAGCTCCTTTTCTTTGCAAATTGAGGTAATGTATGCATTGAATATTTAGTCTGCAAAAATAGAAAATTATATTCTTCCTCTACACCTCTAGCTCCATTAGAAATTTTTGCCAAACATTTGACTCAGAGATTGTTTTGTTTTGTTTAGTTATGGCAATGAGTTAAACATGAACTTTAGAAATAAGGGCATTGAAAACCTCTGCTCTCAAAATTAGGTAGAAAATATGAGTCTGCATTATAAGAATACTTTTTATTCTGGAGAAGAAAAGGGATCTTTCACAGTGAAGAAAGTTAGACAGCATTCCAGAAAAAAACCTAAACAAAATTGAACAGAAGCATTCCAAAGAAATAAACTAACTAACTACAAAAGCTAATGTAAAATAAGCCCCACACCAAAAGAACACCACAGTGCCTTGGTAATTTTACAAACCTAGAAATATTTTGTGTGCCTACTTCTGGACCCCACATTTCTCTTTGGAAGTGCACCCCAGTGAGTCAGTACAGCTGAAAGGCAGCAGTAACCACTGCAAAATTTTATGTGCCTATTTACTCTGCTATTCTATAAAAATGCCCATTAGTTACGGCTATTTCCCATTTCATGTGGTGTGTACATACCGTTCATGAGGTGAAAAAGACTACAAATGAAGTCATACAGCTACATAGAGAATGCATCATGTGATGCATATAAAGATCCTTGCATGCAATTTCTAACAAAGAAAATACTTAAATGAAAATATGAAGATCCGTCATAGTAACAATTAGGGCTTTTCCTTTCCCCAAGAAGCCTTTATTTCATAGCTATCTTCACTAACACGATAACAGAATTGACATAGTCTATCTTCATTTTCAGCTGACAAAAGTATAAAAAAAAAAAGAAAACAGAGCTTCATGGAGTCATGTCTGCATTGCCAAGCAGTGCTGTGTAGGGGGAGCTGACCTGAGATTGAGATTATTGCTGCTGAGTAACCAGAGCCCACACAGCAAGACCTCCAACAGATCTGCTGCTGACAGGAGCTGCCACTGCTGGCACATCCCTGCTCTCACCTGCTGGGATAATGGCATTGGGAGAAATCCCTTTCAGAATGTCCCAGGGCTGCCCCACAGTGGGAACCAAATGAAGGGAGTGGGGAACAGTCAAGAAATCCACTGCAGAGAGCAGTACTGGGTCTAAACTGAAATGGCAGCACAGACCCACCCAGAAAACACAAGCCCAGCCACTGGGGTGATCTGATCTGATCACTCCCACCTTAGAGAGTCAATCAATGAGATTTTCTACAGTCTGAGCTGGCTGCAAGAAAGCATAAGGAGCATATCCCAGTAGGGCAAATGAAGAGAGGTCAACAAATGCTGGAAAAAATACTTTTACTGTCAACTATCACTGCAAATCTTCACCTTTTACAATGTGATCATATCTTTGAGGTATGACTATTGATTTATTGTTTTGTGATGGAAGATATTCTATTAAGAAGGAAAGATTTACTAGTCATTAAAATAGTTTCTCTTGATCACCACATAGATGTAGAGAGATTTTAATTTTATCACTTGTTAAGAAACTTGAGGAAAAAAAAATTCCCCAATTTATCTATAACTAAACCTGTGCTAATTACTGACCAGTGGCAATTAAAGCTGCTCATATAACAACCAACAGTGAGATCAGCATGAGAAATGCAGTGATGAGGAAACTGTGAGAAAGAGCCTAAGCACTTAACTGAAAATAAGGGAAGGAAACAATCACTGAAGATCATTCCTACAGCCACCCATAGAATTTCAAGTGTCCAGCAGCAGTATTATAAAGACAGTAACACTCAGAATGAAGCTTTAGCTATCCAGCTCTTGGAGCTGCTCAAAGTTGCTCATGAGCACAGGAGTTACTACGAACAGAAGCAATTTCTGATTGTTGGTTTGATAGCAGAGCTGGAGGATGACATGAACATGGGGTCCATGACAGAGCTGCATTTTTGTGCCCATAAGCATGGATCCTCATGCCCAGCTCCTGGCTTCAGGGGCACTGTATCATGCGGCCTTGGGAAGGAGATACCAAAGTCTCTCGTTCAAATTCACTGTTGTGCAAACACAGAGCAGGCAATCAAACCATCTTTCCACCCTGGCTGACCACGGTATTTAAAACTGTCAAATTAGCCAAGGACCACAGTGACAGTTCTTGAAGTCTGCAAGTATTTTCTCATTTTTCTCCTCCTCAATAGCTGTACAATATGCAGGACCTGACAATGTGTCAATCAAACTCACCCTGTAAAACCAGTTCTAAAAATAGTGAGAATCACAGTTATTCCTCAGGGAAGGGTCTAGAGCAACCTCTACCATATGTTTTCTCCCCAAACCTAACTAAACTACCTATCTGAAAATCATTCACCTGCTAGTGTACATACTTCATCAAAAGTGGAGGTTGAAGGCCTACGGCAATGACAGATGGATAACTCCACCACAATCTAACTGCAGAGTTCCCTGATGTCTGGCCTAGCTCAGACATATACACAATGGAGAAGAATACATGGATAATGTTTTTTTTTAAAATACCAAGAAACCCCTCAAATGTTTCCAGAAACTGTTATAAACTGAAGAGAGTTTATCAGGGTTATGGGGATCTGAAGAGCTGTTCTAAGTACTGGAAAAATGTTTTGTTTACAACTGATAGGCTGAGGCAGCAAAATAAAAATTAACCTTGAAAGAACACATGCACATGTGCAGACATGACTAAATAAAACTGCAGTTTGGAAAACAGAAAAAATAAATCCTGAGTGTCGAGCTGACCTCTTAGGCTTTAGTTTGATAAGGAAATGTAAATTCTTGTTTAAGTCTCCTAGAATGCTCAAATTGCATTTTAATTGGCTTAAATTAATGCTATTTAAAAAAATATTTACCCATAGGGAAAAAAAGAATCTTCACAATAGTAAGAAAAAACAGATGGAATTTGTATGGCATTTTAAATACACATTTGCTTAATGCTTTACTTGTTTAAGAGTTGACTCTCAGCCCTCTTTAAGTTCAGGTCGTATTTCCACTTGACTTTTATGAAAACTGAACCAGCACTTCAAATATCAAAGGAAAAAACCCTTGAGATACAAACAATGAATAAGGACAAAATGAGATTTATAAAGTTAATAAAGAAACCAAAATTTTCCTGTATGCAAATAAAAAAGAAAAAAAAAGAAAAAAAAGAAAAAGCTGTACTGCAAAATCTAAGGTAGAATAAAGTTCCTCTTCTGCTTAATGTTACAGAAACCATACATGTAGGATACAGTTCCATACAATGCATTAATTGTTTCAGATTTCATGATGCAAGTGTTCAACAAATGAGTTTTTAATTGTTAAAGGTGCCATTCTGTGCCCTTTCAGGGAGCAGAAGCAACTGTTTGAGAATAAATGTAACAGAGCACTGTCATCAATAAATATATTTTTGTTTTTAAAAAAATTGAATACCAAAATCTTTATCCTCAGCTTCACAAAAGAATAAAGAAACTTTGTGAGCTTGCATATATAATTTAATTCCAGAACTATGCATATACATTTATAATACGCTAGAATGCTAACCTGAATATTAGAACTACTGCTGTCTATTTTAACCCCCCCTTTTCTTCAAAAGGTGGTCTATTATTCATCTCATTTTGCTAAAATTCTTTGAGGAAGCAATTTCCCCTTCAGAGGGAGAAAACCAAAAAGGATATCTCTGCTGCTGACACATCCTGCCCTTACAAACTTAAATCTTCAAAAGTTCCTACAAATGTGGGTGGGAATCTTTTTAATAATGATTTAGGTTCACTGTAGCACTTGGTATATGCTAGGAAGATGCCACTGCATTCTCAGTTATATAGCCCCATGATGAAACATTCACTTTGATCATACCCAAGAGCAATATTTCTCATATGGTTAACTTCTCTCTCTAGAATCACTTCATTTTATTGTCTAAATCTTGCTGGCTTATATCCTGTTGTATATATCAACATTTAAAATTAAAAGGAAGAAAATATTCTTTTCACTTTTGTAATATGAAGAAGTGACTACTAGAAAGATTTTGAACAAATTTACAACTGGCCCAATTTGTCAGTTTTCTGAAATTCCCATCACAACAATCTCCAGCTCCCTCAGAGCAATATAAGTGTGTGGTGTTATTTTTAGATGTGTAAATATTTATTTGTATAAGTTATTCCATATATTCAGTTGGAACATCAGCTTGATGCTCCTCAAAATCCCAAACAGATGAAAATGTTGCTTAAGTGTAAAAAACTGGGGATATACCTCAAAACAGAGAAGTCACCAGTAAATGGGAATTGAGTAAAAATACCCCATTTCACTGAGTCCAATACACCTGTTCCCAAGTCTGAATTTTGCTGGACTCCTCTCTTCACAACAAAACTCTTGATCTTTGATGGTCCTCTGATTACTTCCTTCAGCTCATCATCATAAAAAGCCTTAGCTGGAGAATGATGTCTCACCCTTCTCCCTGAGGGTAGGAAGCTGTAGATTAACCAGCTTTCAAGCTATTGACAACAGGAATAGTGTCCTTCCACAATAAAAGGATAGCATTTGCATTGGCATTCACATTTATGATCACTGAAGATGTTGAACAATAGTTTTAATGAAGCTCACAAGACCAGAGCTATAGCCAAAAGCATGGCAAATTTTCCCTTATTCTCGGAGGTATTCCATAATTTAATATTGAATTTTAAGAACATCCCAGAGTAATTAATTACTATTAAATATAATTTGTATGCATCATCGTGTTTCCAGATCAAAAATAAAACCTAATTTGCTAAAGAAAGTTTTACATAGTGCATTCTGCAACATTGCAGGCACTAGAATTAATTAGATGGTGTTTAAAACCCTCAGAGTCTTTTCCTTCACACCTTGTTGAAAAAGTTCTGCTATTTTTTTGTCTTCCACCAGAATAAGGAAAATATTTCACCACTTTGAAATCATTTTGAAGAGAATCAACTAGTAATAGGTGCCAAATTATGATCTAAATATTTATGATGTGACATATAGAAAGCAATTTGGAACGTTTACATTGCAAACATTCAAAAAGAGAAGTCAAAATAGAAACGATGGTATCTAATTAGACAGGTCTTAATAATTAATTCAAATTTTGCTTAGCAGTTTGGGAGTCCTCTTTCAGTGCACCTTGATCAGGTTAATTGGATCCTGAAGAACATAACAGAAACCCCTTTGCAAAACAAATGTTTGCAAGTTTAAAAGTTGAGGCATTATTTATGGGACTGGTAAAAAAAAAAAAAAAAAGGCCACGAAAGTGTTCTTTGCAGAGGCGGTGCAGTTCAAAACATTCTGCCTAAGCACAGTGTCTTGTTTGGCTCAATATTTGTATAGAATCAAATTTGTTTCTTTAACAATATCAAAAATATAGATTTTAGCACAAGTTTTGAGGCAACTGTTAAAAGAAAAACAAAACCCTCCAGGACTTGCAAGGAGACAGGAGAAAGAGCCAAACCCATATGATCCTGAAGGTCTTCCTCAAAGTGCACACCAGACTCCCTCTGGCTCCCCACCTTGCTTTCTATCCAGAGCTACACTCAACACAAAATTTAAGGATTGTCTTCTTGGTTTCATTTTGATTTGTCTTTATAGAAACAATTAACAGTAATTCACAGGGAAATATAAAGTGCAGTAAATAAAAATTGAGTATGAAATTCTGAAAAATGTAAAATTCCATTACTTTTTTTTTTTTTAACAGAAAAAATAATCCACTTTTTTTTACTCTTATGGCATGCTACCATTGGGATGATATAAAATAAATAATAATTAATTTACCAAGACATAAACAGAGTTCCTAAAATCATCTCAACTTAATACAATTATTAAAAAAATAAATCACAGACAAGTATTCATAAACACTTTAAATCACTCAGAGTTAGGAGCTAGTCACAGCTAAATAGTGCATTAAATAATTACATGGTTTGGGCAAAAAGAATTTGACATAATCAACACTGCATACATTAATATTCTAATTTTACAGTTTTGTTTAGAGTATATGCAGTATTACAGTTATAAATTAATTATGCAATGGTTCATCCTTTGTGTGTTAACTACCTTCACAAGTAATCAGCCAAGAAAACAGGAAAAAACATTATCCGAAAAATTCATTTCACCATGCTATTCTTTGATCTCTTTAATATGTTGAACATTCATTAACTCGTGGTTATATTTTCATTATTATATTTTGTGTGTAGCTGAAAACAAATCCAGCTTCCTCCAGGCAAACATTTGCAATCTAAGAAAGTCAATTTCTATAAACAAAATCAATCTTAGGCATGAAATTTTAACACACACCCTCCCCTAAAAAACTAAAAATCCACAATCCAAACCCCATAAAGTAACAAAAATTTCAGTCTATTTAATTGTTAATTGTTATTCTGTTATAATTATACATAAAATAATTAAGTATTTCCACTGGATAGAAGAGTATCCAAAATTTCCTTTCATATCTTGGAGAGACTAGGTGAGCTTTTCAGACAAGGCAGTACCAGGTGAAGTTGGCTCTGTACCCCTATGATTCTGCCTAATTAAATTTATGCATAATTCTTTTATTATTATTTAAGAATATTCAAGCATCTTCCAGATATAGAGAAAAATGTGGGGCTTTTTTCCTTATTAGTATTATTATTATTTAGGAAATGTTTGCTTAAACAATTATTCTCTTGTACATTAGTCTTGCAACTGAAGAAAATACTCATTTATATTAGAATTATCGACAGCAAGAGAAACAAACACCATGTCATAGTACTACCAGCAGAATATATGCACATTAAATTAAGACTATCCTTAAGAGACATCTGAAAACATTTCAAGAGAGAACAAAAACTGGCAAATTATTCAAGTCTGCAGTAACTATCAGGAGGTGTGGAAATAATGTTTTCCATGGTTAAGATTCCAGTTACCTACATTTCTTCAACTTCTTTGTAACACTCCTTAATTTCAGTCATGGCATTTTAGGAGATCATATACAAAAAAAAAATCACAGTTTTCAGATGAAGAAGAAAATGCATGTAGCTTCAACAACAGATTTTACCTTCATAAAGTCTAGCTATTGCAGAAGTTTTCTCTTGCAGATATATGTTACTGTGCACAATAAAAATTAATGCCTTTAGAAGATTGAATTATTAAAAAAAATGGACCTTGCAAGAATTTACCCCTTTAGAAAACAAACAAATGAACAAAAAAAAAGCACCCAACAATATTTTGCACAGAGGATGAAGAAAGAAAAGAGAATCAGCATCTCTAAGGAGTAACCTATCAAGGAGAAAAGAGTTTGTCACAAATAGTTTTCTCGTATGGCTGTTACTGTTAGACTCAAATTAAGAGGTCAGTCTTTTCATGCAGCAAATTAGTGTCCAACAAATAAAGGACCAAAGAAAAGTTGCACTGTTTCTTGCATGCCTTGTACTGCTGGAGTTAAAAATGGCCAGTGTGGGATCTGGGCCAAGCTCTCGCAGAGATTGTTTTCCTTCACATTGCCTGTAACTGAGCTGCAGCAACTCCTCCATGTGTCAGCCTAAAGGCTTCTCACAGCTCTAGGCTGCAGGACCAGCAGTGAACTCCTAATTTATCCAACAGCTCCAACAAACATTCCACTGATATATTCTATCAAAACAGTATTTCACCTAAGATTGACAATTATTAGTCATTATCTACCCTAAGCATTATTTTGTCTAAATACAAAGATTCTGAAGTTAATTGGACAAAATGTAGATCCTGTAATCCATACTATTCACCTCATTAGTGTTAAGCCTTTCCCCAATCCTCTGATTTAATTGCAAATATTTGGTTCACTGAAGCTAATATCCTTTTTGTCGTTGTTTTTCAGTTAAAATCAACAGAACTCTGCCAAAGATATAGATTACCAATAACGGTTTATCCTTTTATAATTACTTCAAAGCTTGTACCAGGCAAGCAAAAGTCATTATTATGCAGGTTAAAGAAAATGACAAAGGATTTTCTGATGCTGAATATTCAACAAATCAATGCAGGTAAGCTGTCTTCATAAACACATTACAAGACTTCATAAATTTAAGGCATTTTGGAGCTGCATTTAGATATTTCTGATGTTCAGAATATTGTTCAAGAGCAAATATGAGCAGCTTTTGAAAACCTTATGGCTCCAATACATTGTTTCAAAACCCATTGTTTTGAAAGAGAATTACCCAAAATTAAACTTTTATCTTCTGAACCCATAACTTCTTCTGAATTTCTATTTATGATCTTAATAAAGCTTCCAATGGTATTACAGATAGAATATTTAATACTTTCACTTAATCTGATTTGTGATACTCTGAACATGTAAAGCCACAGAATTAACTCAACTGGACACATAATCCATTATAAAAGCTGCTCCCATTAGGTGAACTCCAATGGGAACAAGAGATTGCTCTAGTAGGAAAATTAATCACCTGTAGATAATTTTCTTGAAAATGCTATATCTCTAATCATGTAGCTCTATTCTATTAAATGAAAACAAAGCAAAAAGGGATTACATTTATATCCTATGTATTTATTTTATAGACTCATGTATTGCCAGCATGAAAATAAAGGTACATTAACATACATAACATAATGACATTATTGTCAATTTCAAGCCACTACTCAAGTATATTTACAATGAAAACACTACGAATTCCAATTTTATCTTAGGTTATTGATATTTTCTTGACAGTAGCTAATTTCTATGACAGAGGTTTTTTAAAATTTTCCTGCATATTCTGTGGATGAACTGCTGCACAAAATCCTCAGGACCTTATTTTTCGTATTTGCAGATATTCTCATTGTACTCTCAGCAAATAGCACAGCTTGCACTGAGACAGGAACATACTTGCTGGCTGAGAAGCTTGCTGCCTTCCAAATGCTATCAAGGAAACAGCAACAAGTTAGCAACAATACTAAAGAGTAAGTACTGGTCATAGTGATGTGCTTTGTTAATCCCACTTTATATCGTGCTGTAAAGTGGGCTTGGCCAGTTAGACACATTTGTGCTTCAAACCACAGTTATGCCCATTCACCTGGCCTAGCCCCAAAAATGAAGGCCACAAAAATTTATTTTCAGGCTCTACATATATTCAGGATATGTTACCCAAGTTTTCTGCTTGCTTTCCTTAAGATAAATACCGGCATGAAGCTGAAGATGTGAGAATTTACTCTCATACCTTGTGTGATAAACATGCTATTATGGAAGGGGAGAGAGAAATAAAATCAAAAGTGGTGAAATAAATAAAAAAGAGAGGAGCCAATGCTAAAAAATATAATTATGCAATCTTAAATATATGTTTAAAGAGCTTTGGACAAAAAAAGAAAATTAACAAAGTACCATATTCAGATGAAATAGACAACTGGAAGGAACTTCAGCTTGGAGAAGTTCACACTTCCATAACCACCTGGTGATAGAGTATTTCTTGACCTCTTCAAAACCACTGAAATTGCTTCTCATAGGTGCTGTGACTTGGGAAGGCACAATTTCAGGAAAACAGATCATGCTGCACCTTGCCATCAGGAAGCTACAGGTACTTTACAGCCATGCTGGTATTTCAACTCTGGAGGAAAACCCTAGATGTGAAGTGTTGGTTTCAGAGAGATTTGCATCTATTTGGTTGAGAATACAACACAAATTATGAAATACTGAGTTTTTAGGCATCACTCTGCCTCTGCTACTTATCATCAGTTTCAAGGGATTTAGTGGACTCCAGTGAAGGTCAAACTATCTGACACTCTGGAAATAAAATGAAAGTAGCTCTTTGGGTTCTATAAAGAAATATTTTGTAACTATTTTCTTAAGCCAGTCAGTATTTTTTTTTTCTCCTTCGCAGTGAATCTAGTAGAAAAATCTCTCTTTGAAATACTTTGGCTGACAATATACTCCACTGGGAGAAACAAGAAAATTCTGTTTAAAAAACACTTCACAGCAATTTTTTTCATTCTTCAAATTAAATCTCCATATTTTTTCATTTAACATTTGACTACAATGGATTACAGGACACCCCCCACCCTTTGGAAGCATATAGCATTTGTGAGCATTTCTGCTCTCCAAGGAACAGCCAGACAAGCCTGGTGACAACTCTCATTGCAGACATCACTGGCTCAGAGGAAGTTATCCACCAACCTGAACAACTACAGGATTTCTTATCCTCCTATAAAGATGGCATAGTCAATGGAAAATAAATTCTCTATAAGGGGTGGTCACGTAAGCAGGTGTGGGGGGGACACTGGAACAGCACACAGCAATACACAGAAAAATCCTCGGATGCAGGATGAAATTTGTTACCTTCTAGGTAGCTGTCCCCCAGTTTGTTTTCCACTAGTTAGGTTATTCATTTGACACTGAACCACCTCCTTCTCAGGGGTGCTATAGTTGCTCCTTGTTACTTTGTACGTTGAACCTGACATTTTGTTTTGCCTTACATCTCAATTTCATTGTCACTCAGACCTTTAGAAACTGTTGATGTAATACTGTAATCTATTCTCATAGTGATATTTAAATACTATGTGCTTTACTCAGAACACTGTGATAGATCCCTTGAAACCTCTTGTCAATATGAATTATCAGTCATATTTTGTTTCCTTTTAATCAGCTTCTATGCCTCAATATCATTCTGTGATGTAACTGATTTTTGCTCCTGCCTCACTGTAACGGGATATAATTTAAAAATATATCTTTAAAAAATCAGTCTGCCTTCATTCTGCAGCTCTTTCTTTTATCAAATCAGAACTGATGTTACAGTAGCTATTAGATTTGTTTATACCCAACTCTTCCAGTTTGGCTTATTTGTTTTTGTCAGTTAAAGAGCTCAATAAGAAAAGGGTTTCCTGGAGTTGTTCTGTAGTAACAAAATCATCTCAAAAATTAATAGAACCACAGTAAATAACATAAGAAACAAGGAAAATTAATATATTAGCTTAAAGTTACAATTCAAGTTTCTACACAGGGTTTGCCTGAAAGCTATGGACATTTTAATTCTCTGCAAGCTCAGGGACAGCCATAAAAATTGCCATTGAAGACTACATCACAGACAGAGCACACTTCTGGGCTGCCACCAGCACATGCATCACCCAAGATGAAAATTACACTCAGAAGATTTTACAACAAATTCTAAAGTTACGAGCCCTTGTGAAGGACCCATGAAGGATTGGGGATGGAAAAACAGCAGAAGCACCTTCACAGGCAGGGATTGTAACAATGTAGGTAAGAAACTGCAACAAACATTTAGGAGCATACAATTTTTCAGCATTACTATTATTTCTACTGAAGGTCTTAATCAAAAGTCAGTACTGAAGGACAGAACAAAAGCATCATCAGTATGAAACTTCAGAAACTGCAGACACGAGTGGTAACCAGCTGATTATTTCCCTGCTTAACCTGATTTAGAACTTATGCCTATCCATTCTCATGGTAAAGACAACACTGAATTAAAATCTCCTTCCCTGGTAAATACTTATTACATTTCACATGTTTAAGGAAAGTTAGTACAACATCTACAATTCATACCCAGCCCAACCCTTAAAAAAATCTTACATTGTGTGCCAGCGCTAACTCCCAACTTCCCTGCAATTATGAACATGAGCAAAAAAGAAAAAAAAAAAGGGACAGTTTTCAAAATGTGTTAGTGGGTTTTTTGTTTCATCCCTATGAAGATTCTGTAGCCTCATGCCCCTCAATGGCGTTATGTTCTGTTCAGAAACACAATACTTCTGCATTAGCACAGTGACGCACTGCAGAGCAGTTGCAAAACTCTCCAATTAAAAGAGATTTGGTTTCTGGGTTTGGGTTGTTTGGGTTCTTTTGGGGGTTGTTTGTTTTTGCAAACAGAGCACCACAGCGTAGGCTTTAGAGATGCTTTGGACATTTATCAGACAAGTCAGAGAATTTCTTTCCTGAAAAGAAGTTGAATATTTAGATTAATTTGCTAATACAATGAGTATGATATAGCACATGGAACTCTAGTTCCCCAAACATTATTAATTCATTCCACAAACATATACTCAATTATTAAATAGAAATAGGCACTTTAAACATGATAAAATGAAAGAGTGAAAAAAAAGCCCTGTCTGCGTGTCATTTACTGTTCACACTGAAGACTGCAAAACTATTTCCTTATGATTCAAATTCTCATGACAAATAACTGCACTGTCATTTCTAGTGCTATAGTACATAATACTGAATGCATTGCAAAGCAGATAGTAGTTGATCATACACTCTAGCAAAAACACCTGACATGAAAACACAAGAGGCTACCAATGTCTCAAGTCACCAGTGTTTTTCGGTAGGGCTTCCTCTATGTACAACATTACCTTTCCAGAAACCTGGTATAAACTAAAGGATTTTCCTCGCACAATTCTTTATGCTCTGGTGTCCCAAATCCAAGATATTTTAAACAGTCTGTTAAAGGCTTTTCAGATTATCTCAGTGGGTGAGAGCATGGTGCTAATAACGCCAAAGTTGTGGATTCAACCCCTTTATGGGACATTTACTTCAAACCTGGACTCAGTGATCCTTGAGGGTTCCCTTCCAATCAGAATCCTCTGTGATAAATTAGAATGATATATATATAATTCTGATAAGACATCTGGCAGTACTTTCTGCTCTTTGTCATTATGTCTGCTTATCACAATCACTCTTGAACACCTGAAGACCACGATGGACTGTGAGTAGCTCACCTTGAGACCCATAAAAAGGAAGGCAAAACCTGGTGCAAAAACTGGAGGGGAAAGCGAGGGGCAGAATCCCTGACCTTCATCTTCCCTCCCCAACCACCATCACCTGCTGCAGGACACCCTGAGGCCTCCTGGAGCAGGTGTGGTAGTGACCTATGCCATGATTTTTAAAGCAACCTTACCTTTTTTAAACTTTCCTCTACTTTTCTCTTTCTTTCTCTTAACTTCTCTTACTATTAAATAAAAATACATCCATTTTTTGATATCAGCATTTAATCTTGTTTGGGTTTTAGCTCGGGTTTTTTGGGAATATTTGGAATCTTCAAGGTTCTTTCCATTTTATTCACAGAGACTTCATTTCCTTTGCTCCTCTGTATTTAAACCTGGTTTTAACAACTCCTAAAAAGATAGGGTTGACAAGTTGAACAGGGAAGAAAAAAAGGTGGTGAAAAAGAGCAGTTTTACAGGGTTATGCAGTGCTTCCTCTAATTTGTTAATAGATATTTTAGTCTACATAACAACGCTTTTAAATACCATTGCTCAGTGTTTATGGGCCAGGCTGAGATGTTAAGGAGACTTGCCTGTCTGACATGCAGCCCCCTGCAGCAGCAGGTCTGGCCAGCAGGCAGGTCACCACTGGACTCCCCACAGCCACACCAGGCTTCCTCACCAGCCCCAGCCTTCCCATGGCAGAGTCCCAGACATCCAGATCGTTGGGAAGTTATACAAACTCGAAATTTTTTTGTAACTTTAGTCAGTCTTGTTCATGTTTGCCACAGGGGGAAGGAATTTTAAGTTTCTTTTCGAAGGGCTGTTTCATCACTCAAGGTGTCATGTGCTCAAATCTCAACAGACTGGGAGTAACAGAAAGGACACACAAAAGAGAACAACCATCAACTCCAAACATCACCTCTGGCATGGCTGGATACACCTGGTCCAGAAAAGACTGATAAGAGATAAGAATGAGGACCTAATTAGCATGGAAGGCAAAGAAATCCGTAACAAATAGGAAACCAAATATCAGAACTTCATAACCTTGACCAATGAACATTGAACCATGAATTTCTATGGGTTTTGACTCTCCAAATATCTGAAAAGCCTAGTAAAATTCATGTGTCGTAGAATGATTTTGTCTGCACACCTTGGCTATGTGTGGATGAAATGATTTCTGTTTCACATCCTGGCCAGAACAACATCTTTGCCAGAATTAAGTAATGACTTGATTCTCTAACCTTAATAATGTTGATGGAGTGGGGTTTTTTGGTTTTTTTCCAGCAGTTTTGGTGACAGAAAGACATCACAATTTTGGCATTTAATCTAACATTGTCTCTTAATGAACCAAGGAGTTTTCTAGACTCTCCTAATGACTACAGAGAACATTTTTTTTTTTTTATAACCAAGCACAGCACATGCTTTGTATCTAGAGAGATATAATACAGACATAATTGAAAATTGTAGCTAAGCATTCAATTCAGTCATTTCAACCTTTCCCAATGTATCAATGTCAAAGGTATATCAATACTTGCCAAAGGAGCTTATGAAATACAGATACACTTTCTCAGGTTAAAATTTTTTAAAAAAATCTTAATCCAAATTATTTTGAGGGAGATTGTTGCTAACTTCATTCAGATGGGTGATACCTTCATTCACATGTACACCCCTTATCTGTATGTTTTGATACAATTTAACCAATCAGTCTGTAGAAATTCTATTTTACTACTATATTAGCACTTGCCAATTATTAAGTGGCCACTAATGTCAGCCTTCTTCAGGGAGCTGACTGAAAACTTACAAAAACATTGGCAAAGCAACATTCCAAAGCCACCTGTTCCACAGAGTAACACATCTTCATGGCTGGCCTAAAGCAGCTGCTTTGTACATGGAGAGAAAATTCTCTCTTCCATACTGGATGAGTTCTTGGCTTGTACCACATGAAGCCTTTCAGCATGAATGGCTAATTGTTGCTGAAACAGTGCCAAAGCACATTTCTTACCATGGAAAACACCAGGACACACAGTCTGAACAGCTCTTCATTCAGAGAAACCAAGCAGTATATTTAGGATGGCTACAATGTACAAGATACGTTCAGCATCTGTAGCCATCTTTCTCGATTTTGTCACAAGAACTCAGCATTCAATTCAGATTCATGGCATCCAGAGGATGTAATTACATCAGGTATCCTTCTTGAGTTGAAATATGCTTTAAAATATGATCCAGTTTTCATACAGACTCTGAAACCAAAACTAAAATGGAAACTAAAATCGAAACTCTCAGAACAGGCAGCATTAGCAGCATTCATGTGTCTGTTTGTACAGGCACTAAATGTAAGTCTGGGAGAAGAGGATTGCAGTTTTAAATAACACCTGTCTTAATAGCTGTCCTTTTGCGAAACTGTAATTTATTTTCAATTATTTCTGTGAATAAGTTTTCAAAAATGTGTTGATACATTAAGATATTTAATTACCTAATTATAAGAGAAGTTTCTAGCAATGAGATATATTTTTCAACAATTTATCACTTGAATTAATGCTCAGCTTCTTTGAAATATTTGCATGACTTTCCAAGTATTTTTTACTCTAGTGCAGGACCGAGTTGCATCCTTTCTTAAATCTGATATCTTCAGCTTAGAATTTTCCATCTTTCCCAGAACAAACTGGCCAAGGGAGCAAACCAGTGAAGAGATCAGCAGTGAAACTGATTTTCAAATTGATTCGTAAACAGCCATAACGCAAAGCAGGCATTAATTTATTGGTGTTCTGAAAACCTGTGGGTAATTTATCAGCCCAGGCATTGTGAAGTGCAGAAAGCATTGGAAGGAAAGAGTCAGAGAGAGGTCAGTGCCTGAGCTGCAGCTCATTTCCATTTCCACAGAGGCCCGCACAGCCATCGGCCTGAGCAGTGCACATCAGACACTCCAGAAGCATTCCCTGGGCCTGCCTTCCCAGGCCAAATGTGGCAAACAACAGGCATTAATACAGATTTGAAAAGCCTCATACCCATTCTGTTTGTTAACTATCCCGTAGTATTTGATTAGATTGCAAATAGGCTTCTGCTGCATCTGCAGACCTGAACCAGCACTGCTGCTGTCAGGTGGGGGAAAACCCACTCACCCAAACCTGTGTCACACCTTTGCTGGGAGCTCTTACAGGCATCTCAGTGCTTTGAGTCAGTTTTGCAGGCATGGTGCAAAATTCCCTGCTGCACCTCACCTGAGACCCTGTAAGGCTTCAGTACAATTTGCTCAGAATACTTTCAGAATACAGCTACCAAAATATGAGCAAGTCTCCCGACACAGCTGCTGCTGTAGGAGGGGGAGCCAGTTCCCTGTGCTCCTCAGCCCCTGTGCATTCTGCAGGAATGCCCCCTCCCAGACTACCACACCAAGGTGGGAGCTGTTCTCTTAAATTAACATTTCCCTTAAATAACAAAATTCTTAGCAGGATACTATTGATAAGGCTATGGACTACATAGAACAGTCAGTCATTTCAAATTATTAAATTTGTATGGGCATGGAAGGAAAAGGCAACAGAAAACAGGCTTTAACTTCTGCTCTTCTTGTCTTTTGCTGCACTACTGCAATCAAAGGAATTGCTGGCTTCTCTCTTCCACAAACCTATTGTGAGAGGTACATCTGTGTGATTAGAAAAGCTGCAAAGCCAGCATTCTCTTAACCCAGCTAGTCTGTTTCTCAGGACAAATACAAGTGCCTGTTTCCCAGCTTTGAGACAAACTCTTTTGATGAAAAAAGGATTTTCCATGACCCACAGAGGCTGCATGCTAACAGAAGCTATTTCTGCTCAATCAAGTGGCACAACAGGACCCTGCTCTGGAGAAAAGAAAACCAGGGAAGTTCAAATGGCTCAAGCAGGCATGCCAAGAGGACCTGTAGGAACCTCCATGCTGGATTTCTGCCTCCACATCTCAGAGGTGAAGGGTGAAGTCAGAAAGGAGGCTGTACCAAGGGGTTATGCAGAGCATCCTCACCACAATCCCAGACCAATGGCAGTAAATAGCATTGTTCAAATATTGAAGCACAGAAATATGGAAAAATTAGTGAAGTTGGTTGGGGGGTTTTTTTCAGATGATTAAGGAAATTAAATTTCAGGTCCCTGACTTCTTAAAAGAACGCTTTTTTTTCCTAGCACTGTTGCTTTGGACTCAACCCAGTAAGACACAACACATTACCATTTAGGAACACATGTGAAAAAGTTTTGATACTCCAAAATCTGTTTCTACATCAGTGTAATGGATTGAAAAGGATGAAAATTATCTCTGAACATATTTGATAGAGGTTGATTGTTGTTTTTAAATAGCAGTGTATCTTGTACAACTTCTGAGATGGAAAAAAAAGCAATGCATTTTTATCTGGAATTTAATTTTATATATATTTAAACACAATTTGTTGGCTTACAGCACTATTTGGGTTAGAGCAAATATTGCATTTTAAAACTTTATGGAACTAATTTATAGTGTAGGGCAGGCACAGACTTGATCTCCTGGCAGCAAAATTTTATGTTTCCGTTTCAGCAATACTGTCTAACACAATAATATCAGTCCAGCAAATCTTAAATATAAGTTAAGCTAACATGATCCATTGCCTTATAAAGCAAAAGTACCCTGTGGAGTCATGCTGAATATGCCAAGTGATTTTTCAAAATTTAATCATCCTAAATGTCAGATAAAGGTGCTTTTGCTGTCATTCTTTAAAACCAGGAAAGAAATCTGAGTGTGCCTTCAAGTTATACAGCAAACTGTTTGAAAATAGCTATGTTAAAATATTAATCTGCTGTTTGCTAAACGTAAGGAAGGAAATACTGACGTGTTTTATTGAAAAATAAAGAATAGTATATTCTTCCCAATAAAGATCACCAGTTTCCATATCAATAGAGATATTACTGTTCCTTTCTAAGGTCAATTTATCTTTTGATGATGCTTCCATAGTGGATGTTGTACAATGACAGCAATGATATTCTGATAAAAAATTTCAGTATGCCTCTAATCAAACATGCTTTGACTTCAACTCTGCAGTTGGTCAAATAAACAAGTTGGAATGTTGCATAACCATGCTCTTAACCAGCCCCACTCATGGAATGGGATTGCCATGAGGACTATTCACTAGAAGGCTGCACAAGGAAATGTGATATCCATGTGGCTGAATAGGAAGTAGGAGATGAATTACACTGAGGAATTTGAATATTTGTAAAGTAAATTATGACTTATTCGTACTGCCTCCCCTAAGGCCACCTCATTGAGGTGAGGGAGAGAGGATGCCCTGAATTATTTTTTAGAATTTCACCTTTAGAAAGGGTGAATCTCATTACATAAAATTAGGTAAAATAAAGTAACCAGCATATTATAACTGACACTAGAAAATCTCAGTGAAAAAGAGAGGTAAAGAAATTCTATGGTTAGATAAATGATTAAGTTAATAACTATTGTAAATGATGAAGAGCTGTGGATGGCATCAATGGATTTCATCCCACCCATTCTCTTTTCTCTAATGTCATGTATAAAATACTTCACATTTACGGTTTCTATGCTACCACATGGATCAAATCAGCCTGTAAAATTCCCCATGTCCTGCAGCACATGGGATTCAATTTTAGGATGATATCAGGCTTGGAATAAGCTTTGGTCTTTCAAAACCTGTAACCTTATTTGGCAATTTACACACAGAAATGAAATGTGCATGATGAGTCATGGCCAAATTCAGGTAACACTCCTATAAACAAGACTGTGATGGGAAACCACAGCAGACATCAGGACTGCAGTATTATGTTTAGCACACGTGGTCTTGCATTCAAGCACAGTGAGATGTTCAAACAAACAAGTCAGCCTCCCCCTCCCATCCACTGCTAAAAAACCCCAACACACAACCAAAGCAAAAACACAAACAAAACCAACAACAGAACACATAAACCCCCACAAAAAACTGAATGAGCCAAAGGAAAAAAAAAAGCAAATCTATACAACAAAAAACCCCACCACATACATAAAAAAAACAACCTCCCCAAAAATTAACACAACCCCCAAGTGTCACAAGATACATCAAAGGAAATGAGACAGATTCCTTTGCAGGTATTGTGGGTTCTCCCTTTATTGTGGGATAAGCTCCTCTTTTATACAGAAAGTCAGAGGCCAGTTTGATTGGTGACACAAAAGGTAAACCTTTCTACCAATTAGTCATCCCAGAGGGACATCAGAAGAAGGTCCGTCCCATAAGAAAGAATGTAACCATTCTTATATTTACAAAACATTGTTCTGTTTACCAGAAGAAAGCCTGGGAAAGAACCCTTTTTTAATATCAACACGTTCAGCTTGAAACTCAGGACTACACCCAAGAGCACCTTAAGACAGAGGCAATGCCTACGTCTTGAAAGGTGCTCAGTACCTATGGCTCTGCATGCTGCAATGAAAGTTGAAGAGATGCCAAGAACCCTGCCAACAGATATTCCTGAAAATTATCTTTACAAACCCTACTTTGAGGGAGAAACACCTTTTTGAACTGTGCATGCAATACTGCCATGCTGTCGACAAATAAAGCTTATCATTTTTATAGCAGTTCACAGATTATATAAATCTTATTCTATATATTTCATTCCTTGCCCCAAGTGACATAAATTATGCTTATGACAAGGCCTCAAGAATGTTACTAAACATGAAGACTAACACCTCTTGTCAGTGAAACTCAAACTTTGTCAGTGAAACAAAACTAGAGGCTTCCAGTGAGCACTAATGAAACCACTGCCATTGTTCACCATTTCTGCATTCAATGGCTATGCACAAGACATAAAAGGCAGCTGTATTTCTGTATATTAGTAAAATTTAGGATAGTTTTTTAAAATATTTCTTTATAAAAAATATGTAAAGCAATACAATTACCATATTGTAAAATCACTGTCTTTTTGATAATTCACTGAAGGAATATCAAAGTCCAGAGGATGAAAAACAGAGCAATAGACACTTAGAGGCTGTAATCATCAGAATAAGCATTTTTCTATGCATAAGAAAGAGAAGAGTTTATGCTTGACTGCATTTTCTACTGAACCCACAAATTACTTGTCAGTTCATCTTGTTGAAAATTACAATATTTATTTACTTTATTGCAGCTACACTGCTTCTAATATGATTTTTCTTGTCCTATAACTTGTGTCCATACAGCTTATCATCTCCATCAATTTCATTTTTTGTGTCACCGAAATTCCTCTCAAATTTTCTTGTTCAAAACAAGAGAAATCAGAAATACAAAATGAATTAAATACCTACGTATTATATCACATCTCAGTCATTTCTGCTTAACTTTTTTCCAATGTCATTATTCTATTATTTAGCATTCCCTTCTCAGTTAGCCAGTCTGTCCGTGCTACTCATTCAGTTTTGGTGACCACCCGACTCTGACCCAAAAGTTTCTCATTCTTTTCTGATAAATGAATCTACATTCTCTCAAGGTAGCTAGCCTATGCAATCACTATTTTAAGGAAAATGCTCCTACTAGCCAGAAATAAAATCAATTCCCAGCTGAATAACAATGGCTTTAAAAGCATTAAAAACATAAGAATAGCTTCCGTTTAGATACAAGTGATGGCACAAGTGAGCAAGATCAAATAATTGCTCCAGTTAAATCATTTTCTAACTAAATATACTGGGTATGGAAAGACTAGGAAATGTTTCTGAAGACATATTTATATAAATAACTTGTACTACCAGACACTACCTGAATTTTACCTGTCCTTTGCCTTAAGTTTTGCAATACAAGCCTGTGAGATAAGCAAGAAGACATTCAGTAAATAAGTCTTGATAATTGTCACATATTTGTTTTTTTAAGGATTGAAAACATAAAATATTATTCCAGATTTGTTAATAAACTAACAAATTATTTAACAAATAATAGATAAATAAATTGACAGTGCTGCTGAAGCCAAATTTTTACCAGAAAGTTAAAGCAAGGCAGAAAGTTAAATTCTGGCAAGAACTTGCCTTACACACAAAAGAACCACACAAAGTAATTCATTTACTGCAAACATAAACTTATGTTTTCAAAAGACTTGTGAGAGGCTCTTAAAAAAGACAAAACCACATACACACACAAAAATAAAAATTAAAAAAAAAAGACTGACAGAGCAGAAAGAATAAGTTATGCCTCAGACTTTGTTCATCTCTGAAGCAAGAAAGACATAGAACTAAGAAAAAGGAAGAGGGAACTAAATATTCATAACAGCAACTAAGATTTGAGATTTTGCTTACATTAGGAACATAGAGGTTTCCTTAAAACAAGGTATAAAACTTAAATGGTATAAGTTTGATTTTTCGTAGCTGAAAGGACCTATTCTCATGGCAGTCAATAAGATTCCAGAT
This sequence comes from Cettia cetti, assembly GCA_013401135.1. Classification (NCBI taxonomy): domain Eukaryota; kingdom Metazoa; phylum Chordata; class Aves; order Passeriformes; family Sylviidae; genus Cettia; species Cettia cetti. Next base: position 136,528 of record VZUI01093837.1, read on the forward strand.
TGGTGCAACCTACAGCTCCAAGAAACATTCCCTCTGGGCCAGGTGATCATATTCTCACACATTTCGTCAAGAACCCTCAAACACCCCAGGGCATTCCAGTTTACAAATCATTCAGAATTCTGTCTCAGCCAGGTAACCTTGCAGGATTCCTTACTTAGAGCCTAATCAGTGGAATGAGGTCTGTAATGTCAGGATGTAGCTTCACCTAGGACAAACCCCTACAAAATTGTAATAAGAGCTTTAGACAATATATAATATAACAAATAATAATCTAAAAAATATTTTTTAAAGTACTGCTGTTATTGCTACAAAAGACAAAGTAAAAGTCTGTATTCTTTTTACTGTTTTTTGTGGTTTTGGTTTTTTGGGGGGGTGAGGTTGGTTTTTTTGTTTTCTTTTGTTTTTTCCCTTAAAGCAGTCAACAAGCCAAGTCAAACAAACTACAATAGAAAACGTAGATGTTGTAGTACAATATTCATTTCTGGTAATATATTTATTTTCACAGCCACTTGCTCCCAGGTTTAGCAAATAATCTGGATAGGGTTTGCAGAATTATCATCCTGCTTATTAAATCTGGATAGGGTTTGCAGAATTATCATCCTGCTTATTAAGCAGATGTAATATTAAGCACTGCAGGAGACTGCCAAATTGGAATTCATTATGAGTAAATCTCATAACAAAAATTAATTCTTTAGAAGTCTATTAATTTGCATTAAATGCCAGTGTGTATATATTACATCATATATGTAACAACAAAAATGTGTAATGTGTATACGTAATATAGATAGAACATATGTATAAATAGCCCCCTTTTTTCTCCCTCAAATCTTTTCTGGGTTGAGAAAAAAGGAGGAGAAAGCTTGAGTAGCCACTGAGGGGGACACACTTTTTCTGTCAGCTTTGTGTCCTTTCTAGTTTTGCCATAGCATCTAAGCTAAATCTTCCTCCTTTGGCATCATTAGCTTGATGCTTTGGCTGTGGAGAAAAGAAATAGTGATTTGAGAGGGTTTTGAAGACATATGATGCCCCTTCAGATGGCAATCTGTCATGAAATCCCTATCTTGGGTCAGTATCACCATCTCTGGCACGCAGAGGGCTCTCTCCTTTGAGGCACTGACATGGGCTGGCCGACCTCCAGACTCAATTTCCATCCTCTGTTGGGCTCTCTGCACCTCTGCAGTCAGCAGTGCACCTAGCCCTGAAATCCAGGGCTGAGCTTATCCCTGGAGGCCAGGGAACAGCCTCCCATGCTGGCCGTGGGGACTCTGCTGGAGCAGCAGCCCCAGCACAGGAGCAGGAGCTGGGTTCCTGAGCCAGCACAGCTGGCACGGCACAGAGAGCAGCCCGAACCTAGGAACACCTCTGGTAACACGAGCTGTCACCAGCCCAGGTTATTATCCTGCTGGGATCTTCTTTCCCCCTTCAGCAGAGGATATATTCTGTCAGAGCAGCTGTGCAGGCTGGACCAGAACCTCTCTTTTAGCCTTGGTGACTAAACTACATAAAGGCTTCTATCCAATTCTACTGACTTTCTGCCTTACAATGGAATTGAAAGTTAGGGCAGCCTTATATTAACTTTTAGCTAAATTCCAATACTTCCAATAAATTCTGTTCATAAACAAATATCTTAAGCGCAATATGCCAGACATCCTAGAGATCAAAACAATTTCCCCTGAGAGTAGTTGCTCTTCATTCAACCAGAAAAAAAAGAGCAAGATTATTTGTGAAAGGATGATTAAAATGGAACATCATATTCACTGAAATAAACACAAACCACATATTTAACTCAAAATAGTTATGATTTGTGACAACATCAATAACATTAAGTGCAGCTTTAAACTATTCAATAAAAATTATTCTGGTTTTAGAGATGAGTATTTAAGAGTAGAAAGCTATATACTAAACAATAGGATTGCACCATTTACACAAATAACTTCTGGGTTTCTCTCATCACAGAAACCATGTCATGCATCAGTGTGCATAAGCCATAAGAGCAGGAAGATGAAGCAGTCCTAGTAACAGAAAAGAACACTGCTAGCCATTTTGCAATTCTATCTCAAATAGCCAATTTCCCATTCTGAATTCTGCTCTAGCTCCATTAATGAATATCATATTCACTACAAGACAGAGCTGCAACTTCTCGCAAGGGCAAGAACTCTCTATAAAAATGTCACTTATTTATATGAAGCATGTCATCCATTTTCAAATGAAAAATAGTGGAAATACCAGAAATTTTATATACTTCCAAGACAAAACTTCACAACTTTTCACTTTCAAATAGCATTATGTCAGATTTAATTTTATAAAAGTTAAAGAGTTAAAAAGAGTGCTTCTCTGTCAAGTATTTCTATTTTTCCCTCCAAGTGGTATTATTCAAAGTGCCTCTAAAAAAACACACAAACCTGTGTCAGATTGATTTATTTTTCTTAATTTCTTTTTACTTTCCTTTTGTTTCAGCAGTCAAGCAAAAAAATCCATTATTTGCCTAGTTCTGCTCTGCTATACTTAATGTTCTTATGGTGCTCTCAGAAGAGAAAATGGGACAGCATACCAATCACTCCTGGCAACACACTGGGTGGTTTGCATGTTTAAATCAGGGAAACCTCAGACAGCTTTGGCTTCATAGATTAGTCATGGCTGACCCACAGCTGAGGCTGTTCTGTATGCTAAGCATTCATAGCAGCAGTCCTTCTCAAAGGGATAAACTGTCTCATTATGACTGTAGCTGTATTCAGATTGGAGACTAAAATATACCAGATCCTCAAGGATTTGCAATGAAAGCTGTAGCTGTTATTCTCAGTATTCAACCTCTTTGGCTCATTTCGTTTAATTCTGTCCATGAACTCTGAGGTTGCAGGTAGCAATGAATACTTATGGCCTATATTCAAAATATTTTGACTGGCTATTTGATCCATCTGACATGCCCAGGTGGTAACACTGATGGGCTCATGCTCAGTGAGGCCAATAATATTGCTAAGCACTTTTCCCCTGTTTCTATACTTGATTTTTTTAGCTCCTGTGTTGCACTGGGTCCTTGGTTTTGCAGAGACCAAATTTATTTTTATTTTATTTTTTATTAATTTTTTATTAAATTTTTATTAAAATAAATTTAATCTTGCATGTTTGCAACCAACGATTTTCTCCTTGTCATTTTAGGGCAAGAGCAAGGGGAGATGTACCTCTCCTTGGGGAACTAAAAGGATAGGAATTTGGAATAACAGTGGGGAATGTTTCTTCTATGCTTAGCATGTACTGAGATTACTTCAAATTTAGACAATGATTCTTCATATTGTAGACTCCTGCTATCACTCTGTAAATGAGCCCTCTGCATCCCAAATTTTATGAGAATATAAATGAATATTTTGTTAATTAAATGTCTATTAAAAACCTCATTCTTTCAATTTGACCATTAATATTCAGCAAAGATCAAAACAGCAAGAGGTAATTTAAATCAACAGTATTCTGAAGCAAAATATTTCAAAACAAAAAAAGTCAATCTCCACCATGGTGATACAGCACCCATGGCTTTGTCCCATCAAAATCTTGAAAATATTTTCTCATAGCAAGCACAGTTTCACAATTTTCTGCCTTTTCTTGGTTGTTATTTTTCATCTTTTACCTTACTCCTTAATCTGAGATTGAAAATAGGCAGCATTTGCATCTTACATTTCAACTCATATAATGATTTACTTCAACACTTCCTCAGCCAAAATTATTTATTTCAGTTCAGGTTCAATGTACTAAAAGTTTTAAGTATAAACCCCATAACTTTCTCTACAAGAGCTCTAGCACCTAATTCAGCTTTTTCTCAGAAATATAGTAGCCATTAATCATCACACAAAGCTCATTTTTGCTCTTTCTGGGCAAAATGATTCTGTAGCACCACCTAGTGAGATGACATCACTATCTGAGATGGAATTCTGAATTCTCAATCAATACTGATCTGCCTCTTCCACTTTTGGAGAATGTAACTAGTTTCAAGGTTGTAATTCAAATTCCAACACACAATTCATGATAGGCAGTGATGCCAGGGGCCATAGACCACGTCAAATAAGGTCTTTTTTCCACATTCAGAATGGAACAGGTCCATTGCCCACTGCAGAGATGGAAGAGTGCCTTGACCACCTCCTTCCCCTCTCCTTGAGATGTCTGCTTGGAAAACACAGTGGTATCTGCCAGGTCTTGAGTATTCCTTCCTACCTCTGTCTTACTGCACCGTTGCTCATTAAAAGCATATTCTGAACTTCCTTCACTACCAAAGACTGTAAAAGTGAATTACATGAAGTCTGAAAACTCCATTGTATTACTGGGAAAAAACAGAGGATTTGAGGAAGAGTGTCCATCCTTCAAATCCAGCAGTTTTAATCTATTAGTAACCTCTCCATGAGGTCTGCATGGAAACTGAAGAGCAGCAAGTTCTTTAGTGCCTAAATCCAAATAAAACTTTCTCCTGAACTCCTGTGACAATTGGCATATGAACATGAAGTATGAAATTTGATTATCCCTCTCTTAGCTTGCATAACTACAAAGTTTTATTAAAAGTCTGAAAATCCTATTTTACTGAAGGTGGGTTGTTCCAACCCTCACACTAAACCTGTGAGAAAGTCTCAGGCATGAGCTGATTTTCAACTGCTTAAGATAGAGTAGGGGTACACTTATTTAGGGAAGACATTTATTAAAAAGGGCAAGCAACATAAAAGACTCCAAATATTTAAATGATTCTTGTTAGCCAGGAACTCCTTGAGAGATCCACAAATGAATACTACTGGAATACACTGTGAGAACCTGTAATGCCCTCCTTAGGCTGCTTAACAACTAAGAAACATCTTTCTGACAAACAATGAAACAGGTGCCAAGGGAGCTGTGTTGAGCCACCTTGGAGATTTTCATAACTCCACTGTTCCTGACCAACCTGACCTAACCTCAGAATTGGCCATGCTTCAAGATGAGGGCTGGGACCTGAGGAACTGTGGCCTCACCGAAATGGGTACATACTATTCAGTTTCTTGTTTCTCTTTGCCAAATCCCAAAACATCAAAACAGCAGTCCCTGAGAGAGGTAGAGGAATAGAAAATGATTGTTATAAATGTAGAAATCAAAATATTGTCAATTTGATATCCATCTTTTAACTTCTAAAAGCCATCTATGACTTCAGACCAAAGCAGCATCATGCTTAAACCAAATGCTAATTGTGGCAGAAAGAAGGCTGCTTTGTATAACTTTGGACAAGTCATTCAGTAGCTCTCAGGGGAAATTAACTATACAGTATAGGAATTTAAAGAATCCAGCCCACACCTCACCTTTATATAACATAATCAATTCTTTAATCAAAAACTTTTGCATTAACCAAAACTTCTGCTGCACTTTCTGCAGCTGAACTGAAACACATCTTTAAATTAGTTAATTTTGCTTGGAAGCAGAGCATGCAGGTGTACACCAGTCATTAAAAGCACACTGTGATCAATTCATGCCTCTATTCATGTCATGTTTGGATATTTTCTGTGCTGCTTCTCATTCGAGACCACACATGCCTACTGCAAACCTTTGCTTTCTTTCTGATGGATTTCTGACATTCTGATCATGAGCCTATTATCTGGCTGCTTATCAGTCACTTCCTTCAGCTCCCCAAACTCCCCCTTGACAGCTACAGAGAAAACACCAAACTGTTTCAGGCCTTCAGCCACACAAACAGCTCGTCCTGCACAGCGCTCTCACCCCATCAGCACTGCATTGACTCGTTAAGAGCACCCAAAGGCTCCACAGAATGGTGCTTCCTAACTATATATCCAAGCCTAAGCATTCCATATTTTAGGAACATTTCCTAGAAAAAAATGAATTAAATATTCCTTATTCATGACAGAAAGGAGGATGCGAGTTGATATTTTGGAGCCAGCTAAGTTGTCTTTCTCCAATTTTTTTCCCATCTGCTTAAGAACAGGCAGCTTTTAAAAAGGGATTTTCTCCATATTTAATTCTCCTCTTTTAATTTTCAATATTTAATGTCACTCTCCTATTTCTGTCTCATCATATAGCATTCCTCTCTGTTACAGCTTTATCTGTTTCTGTACCCATTCAAATATATTAAATGTTTGCAACAGGCAGGACTTGGCTATACTTCAATTCAATTGACAGGTTAATATTTTCATGTCTTTGGAACAACAGAACATCTGTTTACTTGAAATATTGGGAAAAAAATGAGATTTCATTTGCATTTTTTTTATCCCTGTTATTATAGAGTTTCTAAGTAAAAGTAATATCTAAATACTTTATGAGTGAAGCTAATTTTTATTAGCACCATAATGTTGAGAGTGATCTAGACAAATGCATAAACTGAGGGCTGAATTGCACCAGGTAGCTCTCAGCCGGTGTCCACAGGCCCAGTGCTGTTGTCTCCTCCCTCCCTGAGAACAGGGAGCACCTGTACATGACAGCAGAGGATCATGAAACACCAAAAACACCCATCAGAGAAAGCACAGAAAAGTATCTGGGAGGTGTTTTTTCATTTTCAAACATTAGAGAAGTTGTTCAAATTTTCAGTCTGTTAAAGCTATTTACTGGATGCTGTGAGACTATGAGGAAAAAGGCTGGAGAAAGCATCCAGAACAAAACACTGAATAACACTTCCTGATGCTGCTTCTGGAGACAGCACACTGGGGCCCAGGGTTCTGATGGTATGACCCAGGAGCATATTTCCTATGTTCTTGAAAACCTGTGATTTTTTCATGGTAATTATTTCCTGTGAAATAGGTGACCAGTGACCAGTGCCATGGCATCCATCTTCTGTATTTTTCATTAAATACATGGAATCCATTCAGTTAAAATTCCAGCCATTACACAAGCAAAGCGCATCCTTCAGTTCTTGTGTTCAGATTGCAGTTAAATTAAAAGAGTTTCTTAAAAATTTGTGTGGACATAGTAAGTAAAGGAATAAAAGCATAATGATATGCCAGTGCTAATTTTGAGAAGTTAATCCAATGTTAAAAGCAGAAATGCAATCTGTTGGGCCACTCTAAATAGAGAGATAGCCATATTTTAATGTATACGTCTCAAAATAGTAGCTAGAAGTCTATAAAATGATTAGATATACACACTAAAAGTAGGTATTAAGTATGGAACCCTGATATGAAACTACTGTGATATTTCCCCTAGAAAAATCCCTAAACTCTCTATCTAAACTCCTTTTAGAGAGTACGTCGTCCTTAATTTTCTGAAAGAAATCTGAATTCATTCAAAAAGAATTTCATGACACAGTAAGTTGTTTGGAAATGACCCTGGGTTGCATGCAAGTGATTGTTACGAGCTCTGACTTATATCAACAATTAAAATGAAATTCGTGTTTTTTCACTTGGCTCATAATTTTTAAATGGAGATAGTTGAAACTTTTTGAAAATAAGAGGGTGATAGCTGCAATTTTCTTGACTCATAAATAATAAAATATAATCTTATCAGGTCGAACTTTGTTTAGCTATGCCACATATATTTTAGATGCTTGGTTGCTGTCTATTTCCCATTTTTCATGAAGGGAAAAGGCTAAGATATCTACAACACTATATCATTTTCAGATTTCAGCTAAATCTGGAATCACTAGGCACAGAAAATTAATGTTTTTGCATGCTGTGTCCTTAGTTTCAGATAGCCTAAATTTTACCAGACTGCACTTTAGATTCTTCCATTTTTAAGTGCAAGAAATATAGAAAATAAAAACAAAGCTTTAAATCAACTTTAATATGTCCAAAAAGCTCAAATTCCATCTGTGCATAAATCTTCTGGCTGAAATTTAAATAATTACAATTTACAAGCATTTAATGAGGTTTATAAAGCAATCTAAAAGAAAATAAACATCCCTCAATGGCACAGTGAGCACTGCTTAGGTGAAGAACTGGGTAAGGGCATATCAGAGTCCCAAGCGCAGGCCACCCAGCTGATGGTTCCTCATGTGTGTTTGGTACTACGTGGTTGCTGAAACACAGCACTGAAGGTAAATCTGTAAGCATATGCATCCTAACTGTGGCAGATTAATTAAACCTGCTTTATTAATAAAACAAACAAACAAGGAGTTTTCTTTTAAGCCTGCACTTTGACTGTCCAGAGCAAATGACTTTGCAGTACTCCAGCACGGGGGAGAAGGGAGAGGTGAGAGGGCCACGCCTGCAGCAGCCAGCCATCAGTGCCAGATCAGCACTGCTGTTTGCCAGCTTGGACACGCTGGATTCTGTCACTCTGAGCAGACACCAAATCAATGGCACAGCCACCACAAACACAAATCAGCAATTTAACTTACAGTGCAAAATCTAGTGTTACTTTGGGCACTGTCTTCCATTACCTCTAGTGATCTTATCTGACACTAGTGTTTTGTGTTAGGGGAACAGGCTGGGTTTTTTAAGTATGCTCTCAGTACTTAATTCTATTAAAAAATTCATGCCTTAAGCTTCCTAATTGGCTTTAAAAATTTTACATATAATTTGAACAGTTTACATTGTTACTCTATGAAGCACCATGGAAGAGTATTTGTCTAGACAAGAGCATGCTTATTGTTACCATACTACATGAAGTATTCCCTTCAATAGCTTACAAAAGACTTTCCTTTTTGCATACACATACAGACAGCAGAGTTAGCAGCATTTTTTTAGGGTTATTGCCCTCAAAAAGGGTAATTTTTGGCCAAAGGATGGAAGACTTCACTTTCATTAGCATACTTGTTACTCTAACAGCCAAGGACTGACCTGAGACAGAAGTTTTGCCAGAAGCCCAAATGCCAGCTAGTGAGAACCCTTTAGAAAAGCGTCCTTGCACATGGCCCTGGTGGGGAAGGCCTTCAGGAACAATTAAGGAGTATCTCCCTTTTTCTTCTTGGAGGGCAGCTTTTTGAGACAAACTCCAGAACTGTCTGCAGTGCCAGCTGTGGACCACAGGGAAGTCATCCTCATCCCCAGAAATTTTCCTACATATTTTCCCAAACCATGACCTGGTTCATGCTAGGAGCTGGGCTTAAAGCTCAGACACTCCTGAGCAAAGGAAGTTATTCATGGTTACATATCTCTTGCTAATAACTCACACACAATAACCAAAGCTGCCTGACAGTGTGATCAGATAATGTGCTCTGAAGGTATTTGCAATGCAATTGACTGTGTCTGGTATTGATAAAACAATTATCACCTTCCAGTAATAACTCATGAGGAAATTTTATCGTTTTCGTAAGATCAGCGTATTTTGCTCAAGGAAGTTAAAAAATTAAAGGATGGATTGATAGAAAAAGGTGTTCTGGTCAGATGTCTCACCAGCTGCCGGGGGGGGGGGGCGGGAAATTTAACCTCAGGCACGATGCACAAACTGGGTGCTAAAATCCAGAGATAAGGTGTCCTTTCACCACCACCCTCCTTCAGAGAGTTATGGATATCTCGTTAGTGCAAAGCCAAGGGATAAATACTGTGCCCAAGGATGGCTAACTCACAAACATACAAACCACATTCATGTGACCACACAAGTTTATCAAGGACAGCAGGATGTTATTTACCTGCTTCCCACCCCACCTGCACAGGTGAGCAATTTACAGCAACTCCACAACACTCCACTCCCTTTACTATTTTTGGGCTATTAACTACCCAAATGCATCGCAGTGAAACACAGAACCTCCACCTTCTGTTCCTGAGAAGCATGATAATGCCATTATTAACTCAATCTCAAAAAGAAACAGAAGAGTAGCAACTATTTATTCACTTTTCCTCAGCTGTTCTAACATTGCTGCTGGCATTTCTGTCACTGCCATTATGTCACTGTTTTAAGTATTCTTGCAATCAGATCTGAACCTTACAACCAAGTTTTATCTTTTTACCAATTTTCTTCTTCCCCCATAGAAAAGGAAGATCTGTCCACAGAGAAAACAGAAAAGCACAGCCAAAAACAGTGAGGCTTCCAATTCCTGATCATTGTCTAGAGAGTAATTTTGCTTTACAAATTGGACTACGTAAAAAAAAAAAAAAAAAAAAAAGAGTTCTCATCTAGCTGATGATATATGGGGAATTTACTACCAGGCTTAAGGCAGTGCCTAGCAACAAAGTGCTCAGAGTACAATAATCACTAATAGTATTTTGTAATAATTTCAGGAGATAGAGCAAGAATCGAATGGATTTGATGCTTCAGTGTAGTGTCAAAACACTTTAGCACAGCAGTCAGGGACTGTGTTATGTTTAAGTCCCACACCATACATGATTTCCATATTAAGTCTCTAGTACAGATTATCCTAAGCATTTTAATAACATTACATTGACTTCACATGATTAGAAACACCCAAACCACCTCACGATCCATTTGGCAGTCCTGCTCTACCAAATTATTCTGCAAACATTCTTTCCCTGATCGGAATCATCTTCCTTTAAATGAACTCATTGTAATGTAGCATGCCTATGTACTTAGTAACACATAGTACATGGAAAATAATGGCTGTTTTAATGTCATTCAAGTCCTGTGATTAAAATAAATGACATGAATAAAATATCAATTAGATGTTGATAATAAGCGACTTTATGCAATTTTCTTCACAAAGGATCAGAAATCAGTCGCAGTGGTAGTGCAAGGTACATTTGAAAAAGAGAACACCCATAAAAATATAAGTAATCTGAAACACATCACATAGGAAACAAGCCAAGCTGTTTGAGCTGTTTCTCATCCACATGAAACAAGCATTTCTGTCTCATTGAAATTACTGTCACAGTGATTCCCAAAGGCTTCAACAACAAAACTTTACTTTCTGTATTTCAAAGCTATTGTGCATTGGGTGGGTTTTGCAGTTGTTTCTTTTTGGTTCCCCACGCCTGCAGTTTCTACTGACTACTTTATATTATTTATGTTCAATCTGGTCAATTCTAGGCAGTTCCTGCTGCAGAGAAATCACTGGAATTGCCAGATTGTCCACCCAGTATGTGAATCAACACTTTTAAACACATAATTTGTTCTTATAAATTGGGCAATGCACAACAGGAGCTGACAGAGGGAGTCTCTGGGATAGTCCAATATCAAGACCTGCTAATTTTCCTTTTTCCACCAGATAACTCTTGGCTGGAGCACAGGACAGACCTTTCAAGTTTTTTAAAAGTGATGCTCAGTAAAGCTCTGACAGGGACAGGCTCTGCTCAGACCAGCAAAAAAACCCTGCCCATTCCACCTCCACCTCCTCAGGTATAAGTTTGACTGAAAGAGAGTGAAAATGTTCCTTAGCGGACACTAGTGACAGCAAGAAAGACAAAGGCAGATAAACCAAAGACCTACTCTCTCACTGGTGGAGAAAGTGGAATTTTACAAAACAGACAAGTTACTTGGACAGAAGCTGTTCTTTACAGATTGCCTTACAAACTCCAAATGGCAACAGTAAATGAGCTCTCAGCTCCTGTGACACTGCTCAAGTTGAACCAAATGCCACTCCATCAAACACCGTACATGGTGCCTCTTACATTTTGCTCTTGCTCTTTAACTTAATGTTGCTGTCCTAGAGAAAAAATTGTTGACCACAAACAAAGCCCAAGTGTGGGGGCAAACCAGTAAGCTGTCAATTAAATAAATCAAATGTTCTCACAATCAGATGTACTGTCCACAAATTAGTTTTATTATTAATGTCTAACTTAAATATCATCTATTACTTTAGAGCTGGCTAAGTTTTCTGCATTAACTGGAAACAAACACACAGTGTGAAATGCCATTATTCACCTTTTATGCTCAATTTGCTTACAGTCTGGTAGTAGTATAATTTGTTCCTATTATAAACTTACATATTCCTTAAGTCATTCCCCTGTGGAGTCTTGAAACTGAGATACTGATGGATTTACATTGAATGCCTCCTCAAGCCTTCCAACCCTGTATTTTTGCACTCTGGGTATTTCCTCAACTTAGCTGCCTAAGGATTTTTGAATACATATAAAAAGCTTCACAATAATAACTTCTCCACATAAATATTTTGATTGCTATTTAAAAGAGGGAGGGATTTGTTTTTCTGTGTTCCTAATTACTGCATCACTTGACTTATTTTTCAAGCACCTACTTAACAAGGCCAGACTTAATTGAATTGCTCATTAGAAGACAGATGAACTGCGAAATACAAGCATTTTTATTCTTTAATATCATACTGCTCATTTTTCACACCTCACATCTTGTGAACCATACCTGATTGTACAGGTTTTTATGCTACAACTGCATGAACACTGCACATTGCTTGCTATTCTAATAAAGATTAAGAATATTCAAGACTGTCTGATGGCGATGAATGGAAATCCCATTTGTGCAAAAGGAAGGCCACTTGCCCCCTGAAAAGTCAGATAGCTTCAAGAATTTCCTAGATTAACACCAAATCATAGAGTTTTACTAGAGGTGAGGTGGAAGGAGAGAAATAATATTCTTTGGAAGTGCTTCTATAAATATCTTCTATTTTAAAATCAGAACACAAGATTAAGTCTTCATGGATTTCTCTCACTTATATCAAATTTCCTATTTACAAAGTGTAAGATTAGAACAAGAATCAATCTGAATAAACAGTAACACTGATGGAAAGTCAGCCAAAGATGAGCTCAGAATGTTCATATAAACCAGTTAGCTAGCATCCTTCACAATATTCCTGTCCTATATAGCACTGATAGCATAGAGATTGTATGGTTTTAAAAAGTAAATATTGAAATAAAAGGATCCAAATAATTCCTTCTCATGTACAGTTTGAGGTTTGCTGGTATGATGTCATTATTTTTGTTTGAAACACCCTTCACATTAATTCTTTCTGTTCAGCATCTCTTAACTAGGTAATATACACTCTCCCTCTGGTGCCTTTCTGTCAATTTAGTAAATTATGTGGGTGAAGAAGCATTTAATCTTCTGCCCAGAAAAATGAAGCCATCTGTTAAACTAATGCAGGTAGAAAGACTTGAAGTTTGACCAGCCAGGTCCATCAATGTTTAAAGATATTTTTTTTCCTTTCTGTAGTCTCTGATTAGCTTATAAAATTCCACTTCTGACAGTTTACTGAATAACAGACATTTCTAACACAGCAACAAAGGAGAACAGAAAGAACACAAGTTTAAGGAGTAATACCTGGGGGCAGAGACTAGACATGCATGTGTACACACAGTCAGAGATTCTCCTACAAGTCTCTCAGCCAAGAAATTGTAAATAGCACTACAAATTCTAGTTTTATACGTGCAACTGTTTCTTAACAGTTGTCCCTCTCACCTGGAATAGTTTTGAGGGAAGCAACTGGAAACCACTGCAATAAATAGGCCTGGACAGAGCTAAGATCCCATTCCGAAAACTAGATTTACATCTTGTGATTGAGATGCTCTGAGCACTGTGTCTTTGCTTTCCTTCTGTGAAAAATAAAGGGAACCTTATGAAAGATGTTGCTACAGGCAGCTGTCAAGGGAAAAAAAAAAAAAAAAAGAATCTTTTCCATTCATTCTTTTAAGGGAAATTAACTGTACTACTTTGCAAAGTGGGTTTGGCCAGACGGTTTTCCTGGACATAAAAGACAACAAAGAGGATGGGAGTAAGATAATGAATCTCTAACTTCTATTTAAAGCACCATGTGAATATGATTATTGCAGTAAACTTAATCAAGGCTCATCTAGAAACTTGCAGTCTCTCCCAGCCCTCAGCAGCTGACATTTTGACTCAAGTGTGGATCCAAATTTCAAATCTCAGCAGTTTTGTCTCACCATTAAGAAGAAGACATCGATTGTCGCCTGATACAAGAGTACAGATCTTGTACAAACTAAGTGCTAAGCTAATGTTAAATGAGGCTGAAAAACCCAAAGCATCCTTTTGTGACTAAGTGATGGACGATGAAGTTGTTAGTGACAGGATGTTTAAAAATAAAAGAGAATTTCAAAAAGTCAAGTTCACACAACTGTAACAGTAACACATTGTGCTAAAAAGCACGCTATGGTATTAAAAAAAAAAAAGTGTACAAACACATTGTTTGGTTTCAGCAGACAGCAAGCCCTTAGAGACTGAAAAAAGCCCACTGTGCTTCATGGTATAAAGCCTGAATCAGAGACATCTCCATCAAGCTATGTACTGTAGAAAGATGATCAGTAAGTTCCTTGACGGTGTCCTTTCAGAGAGGATAGAAATTCTGGTGGAGGAGGAGGGAAACAACTAGGTGGTGAGGGGAAGGAAAGAGAGAAGGGAAGTACAGGAGAGTACCAGAGGAATAAAGGAATTAGAGTGATCTCTCCTGTTCGTCTCATTCCTGACCAACCACTTCTGAAATGAAAACTAACATTTGAGACCCTGTTAGTAACATCTGAAACACCTATTAAAAGAAAAGGAAATACTAAAAGAGAATAAAACTCAGAAGATGTAAGAACTTGCCATGAAGATTTGTTGTTACTTTGAGAGGGTCAACACCTTAAAGAAGAAAATTCCCCACCATTTTCTAAGAAAATTGTCTTTTTTCCCTTTTCTTCATACATACTTCTATGAAATAGACTACATTTGTGGTACAGATAAATTTTAAATTTAGATTTAATTCTCAGTTGCCTTCAATTCAAACATCTAATATTTCAAACAAATTATTCATACATTCTCTTGGCAAGCCAACCTCATCTATATCAACAGAAAAAAGTAGACACACAGAGGATTCCCTACTTAGGGTATTAGACTACAAGAACAACTCTCCTGAGCTGGAGAGTGATACACACAAGTGTAAAGAAAGACCTCAGTCATGCCTTTCATCTTATAATGAAACAGTAGGACAGCGTTTTCACTCAGTGAGGCTACTCTGATTTACATAGCCAAGAATACAATCACATTTGTCTAGCCTTGATTCTCACATATTCTATAAAAGGAAGACCAAGAGTCATGCTGAAAGAAACAGAAGTGGACTCCACTTTAAGGGAAAAAAAGAAGATATTTGCAAGAGCCCCATACAAATACCTATCCAGCTCAGTGCTGGCAGCACACTCAGAGAGAACTCATTTTTCAGGGCCACTCATATGGCCAGCTCAGCTATAATGAATCTCTGAACTAAAACTCATTAAAGCAGCAGAGATCACAATCTCTCCTACAAAGATTCTTACAGATCTTGGTCCTGCAACCATTAATCAGGAACAATTCCCTTAAAGGTTTGTTTGAGTAATGATTCAGAGATAAAGACTAATTACAGTCCATTTGGATGCCAAAAGCATATTATTTGGCTGTGTTAATACATGATTTTAGGGTAAAAGTCAACTCTGATTATTTTTCAACATGGAAACATGGGTGTTTAGCCTAGATATATAATCTATCTATCAAGGAAGATGAGCACACTCCACTCTAGAAATGGTATTTTTGTAGCGGATGAACTGCCCTGGGGACCTGCTTCCCCTCTCCACTGACTAGAAAAAGAGTCTGGGCTAGTGGCTCAGTTTTTCTGTGAGTGAATTGATTGAGTTGCAAAGTCCCTTTTATCAGTGTTTGGTCTGTAAAAAAATTGGCTTCACATCTGGACCTGACAAGGGTGACTACTATCTTCAGCTGTATTACAAAAGAAGCATGACACAATTTCCATGTTTAGATCATATTGAGAAAGTTAATTTAAAATATTCAAGCATGGCTACTTCTTGCAAAAAGTTCAAATAAATTTCAACAACCTCTAGCCATGTCAAGACTGAAAACTACTATTCAGAGAAATACTCTGGAGAGTTTGTGCTTTAGGAGGAGGAAAAGTGAATAGAATAGGAATGTCATCTTTGTAAAATCATTGTTTTTCCTTTTAGTTCTTAAATAAAAGTTTCCACCTATCAAGGTCTCAGAAGGAAGCTGAGAAAACTATTACAAAGAGACAAGTAACAGGTAAAAACTGTGTGATGATAGAGATAGTAAAAATCTTCTGATCTCCTGTGACAGAGAAACATTTCTCTAAATTTTTGGGGAATAAGTGAAATGCAAATGCATCATGCTGTAGCAGATGTTACTGGTATGGTGACTGAGTAGTAATAACAATTCTACCTGGCACTTCCATGGGCCACAGTGACTTTTATCAGAGAATTGAAAAACACTTTGAGTACATTTGTCTTGCCAGAAAGGTAGGATCTCGTATGGCAATGAGTACTTCAAGCAATAGAATTTGAGTGTGTACAGCACAACACTAGAAATGTTAAACAGCCTGCAGAATTAAGTTTGGCCTTACACAGTGTAAATGCAAAGACAGCATTGGGATGTGTTGAAATGGCACAGACCTGACACTGACTTACATGGGGTGATGTTTCTTTTATCACTGCTGCCATCATAACTAAAACTGCATTGTCCTTAACTCCTCATCACAAGAGCTCAAACAATTAGCTCTCTGGGACTCTCACATGAAGCTAGCCTGAATATGAAGCACAGAAATGTCAAAAGCCAGTGAAACATTGCCTTTTTGAAAACATGCTAACATGCTAACTAGTTGGGCTGTAAATGAGAACATTTTGTCAATGTGAAACAGCATCTCCACAGTCAGATTCTCCAGGTAACTGCAGAACTCTAAATAATGTTCTTTTAATTTTCTTTTTTTTTAAATTCTGACCTATTAGTTCATATGACCTACTGGTAGCTATTTAAAACTATATGTTTCCAGGACCAACAAGAATCCAAACGATTTTGTCTATAATTGTCTAACATACCTAGTCTCATACCATTATCAGTGCCATAAACAGGACAAGTAACAGTTTATGACTCATAAAAAACACAACCATCTCAGCCTATTTTACAGTAACATCTAGGTGACATTAAACCTAAAACAAAAGTGAAAGCTATGTGGTAGCAAAAAGCAATAGAAAAGCCAATCCTTGGGAGAAAGATATCACAAAAGCCCTTGAGTCACACAGGAAAATTAACTTGAAACAGCATGGAGAGAGAGATATAGAGCAGGGGAAAGATGTCATGAGCTGTGAACCCACTATCTGCTCTTACCAGTCTCAAATTTGGGTGAGCCCTGTACTCCTCCATTCATCTTAAGAGGTCTGTGGCTGTATTCCTTCCATCATATTCATCTCCACTAAGGACCACATGGCCCTGCTCTCCAGTGGCTGGTGTCCTCTCCTGCTCTTTGACTGCCACCTGCCTTCCTTTTCTGTATTTAAAGCATTACATAATAAAACCATATGATGAAGAGGAGTTAAATGCCTGTCTTGGCTCACCCTCATAAAAGCTATTTCTGTTATGGGGCTTTCTCCCTTTCCTCATCTGGCAAATTCAAAATTACTTGACATTTTCCATTGTGATTCTGCATAAGCTAATGGTAGTTTCTCAACAGGGAACTAAGCAAGGGGTGAAACAGGTTTCTAGATGAAGCCTACTAACTGTGATGTAGCACCTGTGACCAAACAGCAGCAAATGAGGTGTGATCAGCAGTGTTACAGCACCAGCCCAGCCCAGTCAGGCTTCAGGCCACTGCTCAGAGCCAGCCACTGCTGAGAAACAAGGAGTGAGGGGAATCAAAGCAGAATCTGGAGCAGAGAATGCCATGGAAAGACAGAGCACTGGAGGGGAATCAAAGCAGAATTTGGAGCAGAGAATGCCATGGACAGACAGAGCACTGGGCAGGGCTTACAGAACCCCTAAGCCTGGGGAACCTGTGGTGCTCCTATTGGATTTCACAGTTCCAGGGACTCCCAGAGTAGCACACTTAAGGGTTTAACACAAGGTAGGACTTAGCTCTTACTCCTTAGTCATTACATACTCCTTCTTCAGAAATTTAACTCTATTTCCTTCTGAGAAATTTAGATAGGAGGCAATTTTTGTCTCAGTAGTGTAGCAACACTGGCACCTGTGACATGTTTGTGGTGACAGCAGCAATGCAAGTCTCTACTCTCCTGTGTCTATGGCTTTCCTGCATGGAAAGGTAGCATCTGCTCCATTGACAAACATTAATATCTCTGCTCAAGAGCCACCAACATCTTTTGACACTTGAAACATGGAGAATTCTCCTCCATGAAACAAACTGAAGCCTTTAAGTCATTTCACACAGGCCAGTGAAGCCAGCACATACAAATTACTCTTAATCTGGGAAATCAGGCAGCATGCAGTCAAATGACCTAAAGGTTAAAGCCCCTGTTTGCTATTATCTCTCCTGAAGTCAAAGCATCCCACTTGATAGGAGAGCAGCTGTACATAAACCTGCAACATTGAATCATCTATTCAACAGAAACAGTTCAACTCTTCTGAAGTGGAATTTGAAAACAGTTTTTACTGGTTTACCTGTTTCTGAAAGTATGTATTTGAGGAACAAGGGAACCTTTTCAAAAAGATTCAAAAATGTTACCCTGTGGCAAGGAAAAAAACAAATTAGGCTTACTTTGGAAAAAAAAAAAGGAGCACCAGGGTATCCTTGACATGACCAAAGTACTATGGATGTGTAATTCCCCCTACAGGGAAGGGTTTCAGCTCCTGAGATAGGAAAGAACAGTTTTACTTCAGCACTCCTATAAACATCAAAGGTAACTTGGTTGAATTAAATAGCTTTGGCAGGATAAATTAGTATGCAACATATACAGACTGAATCAACCAGGTATGTCTATGCATAATTTCACTTACAATTCTCAAATATTAAAAATACATATCTAAAGAAGCCATCCTAAAAAAACTTTATAAAATCTGCTCTTGGTTTTACAAAGTATGAAAAAGTCAACTATTGATAAAAGGCCAGAAATACTTCACAGCTAGAACTATGAGAAATATTCACATGAAGCAACTGAATCTTTTTTATCCTGTTCAGAGTATTGAAACATGCTTATCAGTGGAGAATCTGCAAAAAAGAAATTTCCTGTCTTTTCATTCCAGTACTACCTTGCAACTCCTGATCCTTAGTAGATTGACCAGAGTTTACAAAACTTTTGATGAGAATACACCAAACCAGAGTATATTTGCCTGGATGAGTCAAAATTATAAGGTACTTGACTGCAAACTTCTGAGATGTTACTCATCTTGAGTTCACACTTCCAGTTAAAATTTTGGACAACTTTCTTTGATTGTATTTTTTTCTAAAACCATAATCCAATGTGAAATTTAGTGAAACAATAAAAGACTTGGGTCAATTTTTCCAGTTCTTAGCTACAATCTGCATGAGCTCCTACTATGTGGTGTCTGTAACCTGACTGCATTTAAAGCAGTATCTGGGTCTAGCAAAGACAAAATGCTCTGTAAGTACAGGAGGCCACTCCTAGGAATGTAACAGCCTGGTTCACTCACAAAAAGCAAAAATAAATGGAGAAAAATTAGTGGTATTTTTTTCAACCATTTCCACTTCTGTGTAAGTATGAGAAAATAAATACATTGTAAATATAGTCATGCTCCAGCTCTCTGAGGAACTAAGTAATAAATAAAATTAGAAACCAAAACTGGAAAGGCCTGTTGCTGGCTCTTCAGAGAACATTAGTGTTAGCAGCCAGGACTTCCCAATCACATGATACCACAAAATGACAAACTTCAAGGCTACAGAGAAGCTGAGTAGCCAAAGTTACTTTCATCTGTTATTTTCTTTAATGAACAACAGTATCAAAGCCAGAAAAATATGACAGCAGCTGACAGTGTGGGTGGTGATATAGAAAAATATGGAGAAAAGTATTCTAAGTATTTTTTCCCTTAATATCCTATAAACCACATGCATATACCACATGTATTCAGTGGCTGGTGGCCAAAATTAGTCAACATTGTAGCTCCCTACAACCTAAACAGGATATTTATAGACTGGATCCTTGAAGAGACCAAAACCCCTGTCCTTGACTCTGCTTTATTATTATGCCCAAAATTAAGATTTCTAACCCTGCCAGTAACACATGGGGAGGTTCTGCTGCTCATAACCAATGCCTTAATTTTTTTTTTTCTCTAAAAGAGTATTTTCTACAAACAAGAAAATGAGGAAATGCCTGTGCAGCCTCGATTTTGCTTTCTCATGACTATGTATTGTGACACTTAGGTGAAACTTACTCCTGGGATCATTACATTTTGTTGTGCCCCAGGATCCCTGCCTCATTCCTTGAAACACCAGAACCAAGGAATAATGAAGAACTAATGTTACATTGAACAACTGGGGTATTCCCACAACCATTCAGGTGCATGTGTGTAAATGCATAAACACACACAACAGCAGTTCAGAACCACAGCCATAAGAGTTGAACCTTAACAAGAATAATTTCATCTTTAAAGTCATGTATCCATAATTTTTTAGTATTGATGACTTCTTGGCAATCAAATTATCAAACTTCGTTATGTACTACATGAATCTCTGAATTAGATGCATTTTTATAATGGTGGGCAATAAATAACAACTCTTTAAAATACTTCAGTGCTGTGTACACTGACTACAGGGCTATTACAGCTATTTCAGGGGTAAGATTTGCAAGAGGCAGGAGCTAACATGCAGGCAGAGCAGGCATTCAAACTGGGAAAACTTTGTCCCAGAGCACTTTGCTACATGCAAGCAACAATCAGGTTCAGTTATTACCATCAGTGCCTACAGAGCAACTCCCCATGCCGAGCACTTATTCCTCTGTTCACCTCACAGCTACCTTGTCACCCTCAATCCACCCACACCGTATGCACCACCAGCAAATGGGCAGCCAGGGGACACTACAAACATGAATAAATTTCAGAACACTTATTCAAAAACTATAAAATCACATGATTATAAACAACATCATATTCTATGCTAAGAATTGCTTTTTAAAAGTTGTGGTATCTTAAACACTCAAGGACAAAGCAAGAATCTGATAGAACTCCACAGCTGGATCTGATATCTTGAACACTCCATTCTGTTTTGAAATTTCCTTTTCTTCTTCAAATTAAGTTATCTGTTTATAAACGAGATCTAAATCCCTCCTGGGGTTAATCTAATAAGCAGAAAATAAAAACCAAAAAGAGAAGAAGCACCTTCAAAGCTGATATTTGCTCAAAACCTGGAGCAGTTGCCATGGAAATCATATTCTTTTGATCCATAAATATCGTCAAAATAGCATGAGTATTTGAACCCAGTCCAGCTAGTTTGAAATAAGAAAATGAGAGGGAAATGAAAATGACAGAAGAAAAAAAAAAAGGGGGATAAGAATCTCAACAAAATGTTACCTCCTCTTTTCAAGCTTTCTTTCTTAGTCTGTGTTTTCCAAATATTAATTTTAATTATTATTTAAAGATAATTTAAAGTGCTGAACAGGCAAAAGATTTAAACAAAGAGACCAAATAAAGGGCAAGATTTTAAAATATTGCTTAACATATTAGCAGTATGAATACTGTGTGCAGTTATTAGTTGTACACAGTCAAGAAAATATTATTGAACCCGAACACGTCTGCATTTAAACTTTTTAATTTAAACACACATTTATGTGAATACATAATTTAACTCAGGAGGTTTAGTCATCTTTTTAAGTACTGAAGAATCTTTGCCATAAAGTAAAGGCTACATGGAACCTTCATAAACCCCTTAGAAATCTAAAGATGATGGGGAAGACTTCACCACACAACTCTGTCCATTACACTCAACAGCAGTAAGAGAGTTCGTCTTATATGCACAGATTCTACCTCCAGCCTTGAAACACTTCCCCTCAACTCGATTTTGCACTTTAACTGCCTTAATTATGACCAGAAACAAGCTTAGGAATTGGCTGCTTTTTTTTTTTTTTTTTTGTTATTACAAGCAAGGTCATAAGGGAGGAAAGTCAGCTTAAATTAATCAGTGTTAATGTGGTGTCATGCTACACTTCCCACAAGGTGGGACATTGCCCAAAAGGTGCCTCAAGGATCAGTGGTGTCTCTGTCCATGCTTAGGTGGTAGGGCAGAGTACCATGGCAAGGGGCACTACACTTGAAAACTGACAGAGTTGATTGGAAATCTACCTCTATTCCAGGCTCAGTTTCTATAGCTTACCCAGGTAAACCAAGTCCAGGAGACCTAGACTGTCTGCAGGATAACTCTTATTGCTTCCTGTTTTCTTTCAAGAACTGAAACAACTGAGCTTAGATTTCCAATCCCTGAGAAGTCAGAGATGGGAATGGCTCAAAAAAGGCAAATCTATATCGCCTAGTGTTATTTGGAAAAATATAGACTTACACCTCATGCTCCTCTCACCTCCTTGCACCTCAGCTTCCTGCACAGGAAGAGCTTGAGGATAATTTCAGAGTTTGCTGGATGCATTCTTGGAGAATACACTGCAGAACAGCTACAGCAACTCCTTTTTCCAAGCAAAGTCTGAAGGCACAAGGAGTTCTTTACTTTGAAATCATACTTAATACTATTCTGTGACCTGCTTCATCCTGCAATCTCACAAATTTCCTCAGACACCTCCTGCAAAATAACTTTGGGAATTAAAGGGTTATTTTTCATTCACTGAACTGGCAGTAATGTAAGAGATGTTCTTTTTTTTTTTGGTTTTTCAGAAGAAAGTTGCTGCTCACCAGGTCATATTTTAGCTTAAAAAATTGTGTTCTACTGGGGTGAAATAAGATCAGTAATCACTGCCTTACAGCACAACCTACTAGAGCAGGAAGGGGTTTGTGAAAAGCAAATACTTTTCTCAGTGCTGTACCATAAGAGAGCTCTAAAATGCCTTGACCTCCAGTTGTATAAATTCTCTCTAAAATACTGCCTTTAGAGCCAAAGGGCTGTGGTGATGAGTATGGTCAAAACAAAGAAAAATCTTACACTGAAATATAAGGCCAAGCTATTAAACTGTCCAGGCTTAGGGTTAAAACAAGCAAACAAACTGAAAACCCACACACTTTGCTCAACTACACAAAAAAAGATGATAAACCAGAAAATTATAGATAGCCACATGAAATAAAGTGTAAAAAGAGCCCTGAGAACTGAAATTAGTTGTAATTTTATTGATGATGTATCGCAATGGTCAAGTTGCTAAAAACTGCCTGGCTTTTGTAAAATGATTTAAATAATATTTTTCAAGAAAAAGTGAAAAAAGTCAGCCTTGCAAAACAGATTTGTTAAGAAACCAATCTCTCACTTGTCATCCAAGAATTATTTTACAATATCATTTTTTCTGTATCTTATATCTGAGATCAGTACAATGAGAAAGCTGTTACCCCTCAAAAAATGAGATATGTAGAAAATAAAATCATAAACACCTACATTACAAAGTACTTCAGATGTTCCAATGGAGGCCCAAGTATATTAGGTGCTATTTATGATTCTATTACTTTGCTGTAAGGAAGTCCTGGGGAAGACCTGAATAAGAAAACTGCCATCATCTCTCCCCCTTGCTTTCCTTCCTGCACCCCTTGGTAGTGTCCTTTCAAGCAGCCTCAAAGATTGAAAGGCACTTTCTGCTTCTTCAGTCATCAACAAGTCCCGAAGGTGTTGGGAAGCAGCACAGGCAGGCAGGGCTGGGCAGGATGGAGACGAGGACTGGCACTGGGCTGCTCAGCTGGAGCACCCAGCACAGACTGAGATGCCACTGCCACAGCTCAGAACAAAGGACAAGGAGCCATCAGTGCCATGGGCAGAGATAAGCAACAACAAAAATCACCAGGCATCAGTGACTGCATCCATATACATGCACTTCCTGTTTCACAAGGCAGCTGTGATAGTCATGATAAAGGTGAGTGATTTGTGGTCACTGCTTTGGAACAAAGATATCCCAGAGGACTTCATCTGGAAACATGGCTGCGTGCTTTTACCAAATTTATATTGGTGATCAGGGAAGAAAAAAGAAGCAAGTAAAACCAGGATCCATATAAAAATGTTTTTTCAGAATTAGTCAAAGAAACATTTGAATGCAAATTTAATGTCATCAAGGACAGGAGTTATTGCCAACATCCACCAAAGGATGAGATTAAATAACTTTGTAATAGCTAAATAGTGAATAAAGATAAATATAATACAAGCAGGTGTTTTCCCTATTACTTAAAGGTGCAAGAATTTTTCTAAAATTCTGAAGCAATTAGTCCCCAGATCAATAAAGACAATGCATACTTGGGTCACAGTCCTGTAACCCAATATAGACAGTACCATATGTATGGGAACAGATTTTGCATGCAAGTCTTTACAAACCAGGATCCTTCTTTACAATTTTTATCCCTATCCTGCTTTGGTTTTTTTTTACCTTCAAAGCCACTAAAACTTATATACCAGTGTTCCAGGGAATTAATTATGGCTTTTTTGACTGGAAGGTCCTACACGCAAATATGTTGCAAATAAAATCTGTTGGGTGCATTAGTGAGAGCTCCCTGTTGGCTTTCCGTATTTTGATACTTCTTTTCAAAAAGGAACACAGAAATAAAATATTTTCAAAAGTATGTGCCTCACAGAGTTCCTTGAGGCATGTGTTATCTCACTGCTGCATATTCCTTGGCATATGCATTTTTTAATAAGAAGTTCCTGAACAAACTCAGTATCTTTTGTTCAGCAAAAGAAAAACAAATTATTCCCATTCCATTTACACTGTGTGACGGTTACATATAAAATCAGACTACAGCTTGCTTTCTTTCTATAGAGAGGCAGGCCCAAAGAGCAGATCTTTAGGCAGGGTGATTTGTTGTGCTAAGGAACCCCATAGGCAGGTGTAAATTAGTCAGAAAATGGTCACTGATGGTATGCAACTGCAGCATATATTAGTTCATGTACTATAACCAAGAATTATGTATAAGGAAGCATAGCTAAAGAATAGAAGTATAAATTAAATGTGATCTGCAAAAGATGTTTTCAGTTTTCTCTACACCTACAGCTTTCCCAGCACCCATAATGCGCAGCTGCAGCAGGCTTGGAACAAGGCAACACCATTCAGCTGCTCCCCACAAACTCCCTCCTTCAAAACCTGGCAGTCCTGGAATGTCTTTGATCATTTTCTATCCAAAAATGTGCTAAGATTGTGCTTAGCACTCCCCATACAATAGACCCCCCCAGTATCTTTACTTCAAAAAGGTATATGGAAGATATTTTATTTTTTAAGGAGAGACAGGTACACACACCTGATCTAAATTGCTCCTGAGATCAGTTATCACTAGTCCTGCTTTAGTCTCACTTCACTTTGCTCTTTCCCTCTCAGTACTGCATTTGAAGTCCTACCCAATAAACAGTCCAGGGAAAGCTGCTGCTTCCTTCTTCTTTGCAGTGTCAAGAATCCCTTCTCCTGGGATATACTCAAATGGTGTGTGACAGTCCAATGGCCACCTTCATCTTTCACCACCTAAAGTTTGTTGCCATCGAGGTAGACAGCAGTAGGAATTCACCCCCAAGGAGCAGCACCAGAGGCTACAGAGACAAAAGAATTCTCTGGCTCATTCCTCAGGATCAGGACAGAACAACCAAGGCTGCAGGGATCCCAGGCCAGCTCCTGCTCAAAGCATAACACTCTTCCCAATGACTGAATTCTCTCCCTTGATAACTGAACCAGCCATGCTGGTTCCTACAGAAGCAGACACAAAGTTCTGCACAGTTCTGAGGTTTTCTTTTATTCATTTATTTATGAGGATGGGGAGAATTTGAAAGTATTCCAGAACAAATTCTTTAATTTCCATTTGCTGCAAGCCTAATGATTTCAGTGTGGAATTTCCTGCAACTGTAATGAAATTAATCTTTTCCTTTGGGAAAAAAAAAAAAAAAAAAAAAAAAAAAAAATTCAACTAGGACTATAAAAAGAAAATGAACTATAAAAAAGTTCAACACATCCCCAGCATAGCAAAGCAATGAATGTGTGCAACCTGTGAACTGGCACCTCCCCTTTTGCCCAAAATTGTTTTCAGATTGTGGCCCTAGAAAAATATAGATTGTTTAAAAAAAATTTGTCCTGAAAAAAGGCTTTGAATTATGAGTAGTGACAACATCCTGAGATTTTTTAAAAAAATCTGATACAAGTTTTCAAACAAGAAATCTTGTTCAGTCAGAGGTTACTTAGTATCAGTTTGACACATTTTGACACAGATCTTTTAGCTCTATCATTAAGTTCTCTGGAGTATTTCTTAACAATACAAAAGAAAGAAAAACAAGTAGAAACCATGAATTTAAAAATCAAAATAAGCTCTCACAGAGTGAATGAATGATACACGGAAGTGAATGAATGCTTGCTGAAGGGACCCCAAATGGTTATCTAGTCAAACCTCCCACTATAAACTAGAGCACAATCACCACTAAATCAGGTCAGTCTCTTCTCAGTTTTCTTGAGGACCTCCAATACACAGACCCCTGAATGTCTGGGTAGTTCTCCCTGGGCTCCACTACCCTTCTAACAAGTTTTATTTTAATCTCCCTACAGTTCAGCCTAAACCTCTCAAAACACAGTTTATGGCCATTATTCAACCCTGGTGAGACTGGATCTGTAGTACAGGGCATAGTTGAGGGTGGCCTAATTCAAAAAGAATGCTCAGAAGCTTGGGAAGGTGCATTGAAGGACCTCCACTGTGGACACAGACCTCCAGCGTGTGACCTAACAGCAGAGGCTGAGGCACTTGAATTTATTTGATCTGTTTGAGAAGAGGAGCAACTCAAAAGTGACTCCAAGCTTTGATGGTGGAATTAGAGATGGAGCTCAGACTTCCAGAGTCAAGGCCCAGAGGTCTCTTGTAACCAAAATTTCTTTGATGCTACAACTCTTGGGGGAAAATTGGCCTCTGCATTAACTCCTGGGGCACTCTGCTCATGGCTGTCCCCCAGCTCTTTCAGCCTGACAGTTCTCAGCCATGGTTCCCAAGTTTCTCACAGTCTAATCATTTTATTCCAAAGTTAGAAAATTATTCCAATTACTTACAAGTCCCAACAGATGAATTGGCACAATGCTCCTGCCATCCCAGAGGTGTCAATGCAATCACAAGAAACAATATAAACAGGCATGAATTAAGAGCTGTGAACTTTCACAGACCACATTTAGAAAAAATTTCCTCATGCATGATCAACTTGCCTTATTAGGAGGTTTTACACAATAGTTACAACATCACTTTGTTTTGCAAATACTAGAAAAATGAAACCTAGAAAATCTTAAAAAATTGGTCACTTGCATGATTTCCAAGTTTTATCATGGGAAAATATAAAAAAAAATCAGTTCACAGCTCACACTAAGTACTGAATTTTTTTTCTTTCTTTCTAGTGTGCCTGTAATGGTACTAAGGTCTGTTTAGTTCTTCTGAGAGTTCCAGGAGGGCTTTTGTAAAAATAAGAGATTTAAACTCGTTCAGTAAATCTGTTATGATTGTCTGAGCATTGTTAAACAATTCATCATATTCACAATAAACATTTGCAGCACACACTAAAATGGTTCCATGGGACTTTATAATGGGATATGCTGAGAATACATATGAAGAATACCACCAAAAGAAATCCCATTAGCTTAACAAATTGCAAAACCAACTGCAATCACTTTTTTCTCTGTTGACATAATATTTTTTTTCCCTAAAAACTAAGCAACTGCTTCACAAACATTTCCTTTAAAGAAACAAAAATATGTAACAACAAGTTCAGATATTTGGATGCAGATCTCTGCACATCTCATCTGTTACTCCTCAGTACGGATGCAGGCTTCAAATTTGGGATGATATTTTGTGCTTTACAAGGTGAAAAACAGTGAGACACAGATGGAGCTCCCCTGCCTGAACTCTCTATTCCCCTTTGATTTCTGGTCAGCATTTTCAGCATAAAGGGGAATAGATGAACTTTGTGGGCTCTGAAGATCTGCAGACTGTGCACCTTTGCATGTGAGCGAGGGAAGCAGAGGGGAATAGGGGAGGAACTACAGCAGCCCATAAAACTAACTTCATCATGTGAATTATTTTTCTCTGGCACTATATACTCACCTCATCTTTCACCTTAGCACTCTAAGGGCAATGTGAAAGGGCTGCTCATATATTCAATGTATTATCTTTCAAACTTAAAATTCTTTTTGCTAAATTTGGCGTTTGTTATTGCTGTTTATTGGCTAGGATTTTTTGTTTTGTTTGCACAGATGCAACCACTATACTTCTGTTCTCATTTCCTTCCCTCTCCCCTTCCTGCCCTCCCCAGGGATTTTCCTGTGTGGAATGGATACTTGATAACATTAGAACTGAATCAACTTTTGAATCCATGAAGGGCTCTAAGTTGAAGGATCAGAATTTTCTCCCTTACAGAAAAATTTAGAGAGTATAACAAAAGCAAATTCACAGGAGTCCTTTGATATTATTTTCTAAATAGTAGATTTCTTGTTCTGTTTATTTTATATCTCTCAGGTACCAGATTAATTCCTGGAACAAGCAATGTGTTTTTTGTCAAAGGAAATCCCCAAAAATAGCAAGCTATGCAGTAATCTTTTGCTCCAGTAACCTTAAACACTTATTTTAAGGGAAAAATTAGAAACATTAACAAGTAGGTGAAGCAGAAAGGTGCTGCATATTTAATGTTTCTGACATGAATTACAGTGGTTCCAAATGTTTTGTGCACATTTCTGCTTCTCCCACAATGAAAACAGAAACCAGTAAAACTGATTTTATAAATTGCAGGGTCACACCAAAAACTAATTTCATCTCCACCTGGACATCAAAAAAAAGATTATCCTCCCATATAACAAAGTCAAAGCTCAATGCAGGTGCACCAATGCATTTCCAACACTAACAATCTCTGAGCAATTCATGGCTTGAAAGTCACCACCAGAATGAATAAGATCAATTAAAACAATAAGTACATCTCAGAAGATACACTGTGCTTTCATTTGATAAGAGGAAGATTTATTAAGAGGAAAAGAGGAGAAATTCATCATGAAGATTATTCACTATAAAGTGCTTGCTTAACTATTTAACTTCTCAGAAGTACAACAGCTTGGATTCAAATGTCAGCCAGTTGCAGTTTATTAAGATATATGAACATATAGTTTATCTTGAATGTATCATCTTCTATTTCTTTCCTTAAGATACATGAGCTTGTGACCTTTCACACGTAGTATTCTGGGACAGCAGAAAGGTATAGAAGAGCTGTCATTCATACACAGCACATGAAATCCACACCATCTGTGTAAAGCCTCTTTGATACCCATACACGAGGCCACAGAGGGAGACTGGGAAGAAACAAAAACTAAATCCTTTTAATAGCAGTTCACAAACAGCTACAATTCCACAGAAATGTAAAACTGAGAAAAGAAACCAAATTTTTTCTATTCTAGAGCCTCTGTTAGAGCTCTTCAAACCAGGGGAACCCTAAATCACACTTCATGGAGAGAAGTCCTATGACATGCTCTAAGAAACCAAAGTCTATTATCTGAAAAAACACTGCTAAAGCAGCCCTTGAACTAATAGACATGGGTTCTTGTTTCCAGCACTGGCAAGTATCACAACCAGCATGCAAGAAGCTGAGAGTGCAGCAGAACACGTTCACAGCCAAAATCCATCTCTCTTCTGACCCAAAGAAATCCTAAAAAAATGTACCAGTAAGCACAAGAGAAGCTGTTCAAGGTATACCTTCATTGATTGCTCAGCCTTTGGAAAGGAGCAGAGTTGCATTTTGAGTATTCTGTACTCACCTAGCAAAGGCTCTTTTGCTTAGTTTTCAGTGAAAGATACCACTTGCCCTTCACCTAAAAGCTGTATTTTGAAGCACAACTCTCTAACATAACAAGAAAAACTATTGTTTTCTAGAGTTGTTCAAATACAACCTATGGGACAACTAGCAAAAATGCTATATATGGACATAAGCAAATTTACAAATGCTTCATTTATACATTTGGGGATAACTAAATTTTGAACTTCTGGCCATTGCTTCAGTTCAAATTCTCTAGATGAAAAGCTTTGCCTGTCCTAAGGTATAGCAGAGATCAAATATTCATCCCAAGATGAATAATCTAGTTAGCATATTTGCATGTTCTCATAAATAAAGCATGAATTATTATTCAACTGACAGGGGACTTAATCTCTCTGCTTTGCTTGAAATTACATGTTTTAGTGTCTGAAACAAAAAAAAAAAGCCACCTTTAAGATTTAGTGCAAAAATCTATTTTTTTCCTTTACTTCCATATTTCTAAAGTGCAGAAGACAAACTTCTGAATGTAGTATGTTTTTTTCACAAAATGGACAGAAAATTAGCGTAAGAAACAGGAGTTTTGTTAAAGCATTCTAGAAATATGGTTTATAACAAAATATGTTCATTTTGATAGCATTATCTTTAAAAAAACCTATATTTGCTCTTCATGTTGCAGCTCTTCCATCATGCTATTTGTTCACACAGACGTGAACATGCCTGCAGCAAAGCTGGGATTCTAAAACAGACAGACTACTGCCATCAGGCACATCCTGTCTGAGCCTCCCCCTGTGCCCCACCTGAGATCCCTGCTGGAGCCCCAGAGGCTCCAGAGCTCTGCAGAAAAGCAGTGCTGGAGCACACACACAGCCTCAGCCTCACCAACTCTGACAGACCAGGCAGTGAGCTGTCTGTCCCTGAGAGATCCTGGCCTCACAAGGGGGGCAAAAATGATCCAAGCCCCAGTTCCAGCTGGTAATTGGGGTGGGAAGATCATTAGTAGTCGTAGATGGGTCCTGAACAAGAGGCTTCAGAGAAAAGTGTGCTACAGCTGGGAGATTTCAGGCCTCTGAATACCTGTAACTGAAAGGATATTACTCTTCCTTGCCCTAATTGAAAGCTGGTTATTGCAATTTTAGATTTCTCACCAGGCAGCCTGCAGTAGGTGGTGCCTAGCTGGGCTTTCTATTGGTGACTGTGGCTGGGGTGGCAGCTCCACCACCAGACTTGGCCAGCAGCCTTTATGTGAGTGGTACTATTGGGGCACTTAGACAAAGCCCCTGATGCCATGTTTTGGTCAGTCTGGCTGCACAGGAGCCCAGCAATCAATTATCTGAAAGTTGTGTACTCTGGATGAATGGTATATTGGAGAACACAATCAAGCAATTACTGAAAACTAGAGAAGCAATAGATGTTGTTAAGTTATGAAATTCAACTTGCAAGAGAATTTCTACGTATTTAATTAGAATCTGACAGAAGTGCTTATGCAGGGAAGTTACAGCTTTACAAAATATCCATTAGTGTTTTAGCAATAAATTTTTATCTTACTATCTTTAGTAATTTTCTTAAATGCCATTTAAGAGACTACTATCTTTATAACCAGGATAACAGTAGCAGCTCATCTGGAGAAAGAGCAGACTATTTCTACACCCACATTTAAGAAACAGTCTTATCTTTAATTGTAGCACACCTGCTGCTGCAACTGCAGTCACAATTTACCCTTTTTC
Organism: Cettia cetti; assembly: GCA_013401135.1. NCBI lineage: Eukaryota > Metazoa > Chordata > Aves > Passeriformes > Sylviidae > Cettia > Cettia cetti. Next base: position 167,662 of record VZUI01093837.1, read on the forward strand.
AAACAATTCTTCAATTCATAAGCCTTTCCTCCTCAAAAACTGAGGCTGAAGACTCAGACAAAATCAACTGTCACCTTTGGATAGTTCTTGCTGCTGCTTTGCTTACCAGTGTTCCTTGAATTCTCTGGATGAACAAATGAGCAGGACAGGTGTGTCCGAGAGCTTGCATTATTCCCTATGCCTTGATTAGCATGTACAAACATACAAGATGGAAAGGTGAGGAGAAAACTCAGAAGAAAAGCTCTAACCATTTGACCCTAAACTCCTACCTCCTTAGTAATTTCTCATCTAGAGCTTCCAGTATTCATATTCACTTTTCTTTGTGACTTTCACTGTACTCCTCAACAATTTCTAGTTTCCCAAACAACCCAGTTGTGCAGATACAGTAACGTGAGCTTCTATTCAATTTGCACATATAGCAAGTGCAGTTCAATATTCAGCTATTTTTTTCAGCAAACAAATGAGAAGGAAATAAGAAAATACAAACATTTTTGGCATGAATGGTTAAAATTCTACTCAGTGAACAGTAACCAACATTAATTTTGTGATATAATTCCTTTGTTCCCCAAAAATGCAGCAGAAGTAAAAGCATAGGGATGAAAATAGACAGTTTCAAACACACTTGAGGTCTTTACAATCATGACCATTACCTTCCAACATCCTTGAAAAAGAAATACTACACTAGTTAAGAAGTAGATCTCAGGAGGTGATTTTTTTAGCTACATCACTAATTCCAGCACAAAAAGGAAATAGACCTTTAAAATTAAGAGCAGCATAGGATAATTTAGCAGTGCCTAAAGAGTGTTTGCTTTTTCTGTTATCAGCACTGTGTCTCTCTGCTATATCTTCATTTAACAACAGGATTGTGGAGGAGTAGGTTAGTTTTGCCTGAGGTGATGGGTGAGGAGGACTGAGAAAAGTATCAAGAACATCGTTTCCTCACTAACAAAGTCACAAGTTCGATTCTCTGTCACTGCAGTTAGACATGCAGTCTTGCACAATGCGAGAGAGGAGGTGGTGTCATTTACACTTTTGCAAAATGCTGCCTTCAAAATGGAAGAAGCTGGCAATCCTTTGACTGAAAAACAGACCCAGACATGAGCACAGAATACAGAATAACACCACTACACTGTCTCATTAGCTTCCAATGAGCAGTTTAGACTGCAGACATGGTTAGCAGGCATGCTAATTACAAAGAGACAATGCTATGAGTCTACTCACTGAATATCCTGCACCAAGAGAAAAGTGGATGGCAGTGAATTTCTTACAGGGCCCAGCAATCAAACAGCAATCAAAACAAAACTAATGGCTTGGTAAAGAAAATAAAAACAGGTACAAGAGAACCATAAGGAGTGATTAAGATCCACAAGTTAATTACCATGCTGAATTGATTTATCTGTTTAAGTAGGTTGCCTATTAGCATCCCTATTTAATTTTTCTCACAGTATGAAAAAAAAAGGAGCAAGCTGGAAAAGTGCTAGTTATTTTTTACAAACCACTAAACCACTCTTTTGTTCCTGAGATAGAAACTATTTTTTTTTTTTTTTTTTTTCC